>JAHLJT010002406.1:166009579-166082042 GCA_031308135.1 Acheta domesticus | reverse complement strand
CCGATTCTGGCTTCATCCTTCCCCTTTTAAGCCACATAAATTATTGATCTTTGTTGATCTGCACCTTGTCCCATTCTTTTAGATATTGTCCGTGTAGTGTTTGTCTCTCAAAACGATTTCTTTAAACATTTTTGTGTCTCACACTTCATTTTATGCATCATCAGAAGTTCAGTTTCTGTGTTATTCCGACTGTCTTGCCTTAGTTTTCTTCGCAATGTTTCTTGCTACACTAACAATGCCTCTGTTTCCCATTCTTCGGTCAGATGTTCATGACTGCCTCATTAGAGGGTCGTCCTTGATGCTGACTACATACTTACCCAACCCGACTATTGCGTTGTGCCAGGAGTGCCTAAATTTGTCGGAGCCTCTTCCTCTTCCGTACTTGGCCCATAAAGTCTATTATATCAGCTCGAGTGGGCAACATGATGCATTATTAGCAGTTTTCTGGTTTTTCGATCCATGGTGCGAATTTCCTGCTCAGTGCAGTCCACTAGTCCAAAACTGTATTCGGCAACAGGTACCGCCAAACTACCTATTGCAGATATTTTATTCCTGGAATTCAGAGCGGACTGCAGGACCAGTCTCACTCTCCTATAATACTCCCTACGAATTCTCTCTTTCATTCTGTCATTCGAGATGGTTTCACATTCTTCAATGCCCAGATATTTGCAAGTTTTACCTGGCTCAAGATCTTGAATCACAGTGTGCGTATCAATTCAATGTTCTCAGACGTTGTGAGTTTCCCTCTTTTTAAATTGATTTTTGCACACTTGTCAAGACCAAACTTCATGCAGATGTCATTGCTAAAGTCATTCACGACAGACAGCATTTGGGAGAGAATCGCTTCATTCTTAGCAAACACTTTCAGATCATCCATGTAAAACAAATGTGATACTGACCTTTCATCACCATGGAGCTTAAACCAAAGTCAGCTTGCGACAACTGTCTCGATAGTGGGATCAAACTAATGCAAAACAGCAGAGGGGATAGTGAATCTCCTTGAAAAAAACCCCTTTTAATCTGAATACTTTCTGGTTTCTACTGCTTCCTTTCCGCTGTGTATTAGTAACCTGGTACTCCACGACTTCATACTAGCCTTGCAAAATTCAATAAGTCTAGGATGAAATCGATAGATCTCCAGGGTCTTCAAAATCCAATCGTGTGGTACACTATCAAAGGCCTTTTGGTAGTCAATCCAAGCCATGCTCAAATTACGTTTGCGTTTCTTTACATCATTCAAGATGACTTTATTCAGTAGCAAGATTTCCTTACAGCCATAAGAGGCCTTTACGACATCCTTTTTGTTCAGCTGGCATTAGATGATTGTTATCTAGATGTCTATACATTTTGTCAGCTATGGCTGAAGTTATAACTTTGTACAGTACTGGCAGACAAGTAATTGGCTTGTAGTTCTTCGCCAAAGAGCTGTCTCCCTTTTTGGGTAGCAGATACGTGATGCCGCGTGTGAGCCATTCCGGGATTTCCTTTGGGTTTTCAAAAATTTTATTAACAGCCTTTGCTAGATGAGAATGTATTGCTGTTAATTTCTTAATCCAATAAATCTGGATCTTATCAATCCCGGGGGACTTCCAGTTTCCCATGTTCTTAATTGCTTGGAAGAGGTCCTCTTCCGAGAATTGGTAAACATCTTCCACTGTTTCTACAAGTTCATCGGCAGCATCAACTTCAGATTGAAGCCAAGATGCGTCTTTGTTGTAGGATCTGCTCTCTTCCCAGATTCCTGCCCAAAATGCTTCGACGTCATCTTTTGAAGGAGTAACAGCTTTGCCATTCGGTTTTTGAGTCAGATTGCGATAGGATCTCTTCGCGTCTGTTTCAAACAACCGGTTCTGTACACGGAAATCTATTCTACGTTGTAACGTCTAATTCTTTGAGCCCATGGTTAAATTTTCTCTTTTAGCTTCTCAACTACCATTAGCCTGCTGGTGTCATTTTCAATTTGGTATTTTTGTTCAACATTGAATATTTTTCGTTGAACTTTAGAGGTGTGTTATTATTATTATTATTATTATTATTATTATTATTATTATTATTATTATTATAGTTGGCCAGATGATGTTCGCAATAATACATACTTGGTCAGTGTTTTTATAACTGACAATTTTTTATGAAATTTCTTAATGAATGTTTACGTGTTTTGAACGAACCTGGACAATAGAATTTCGAAAAAAACAACTAATTGTTAATAAAGTATTTTGAACTCTGTTTATTAAGGTCAGAAAAACCATAGAATTAAGTACAAAATAACAGACTTTAATATCATAAAATAGCAAGAAAGACGAATTCGCATAAATATTTTAAATTTTAAGAACAATACTTTTATAAATGTTATTCAATAAAAAGCGACATTGTTTCCAAAGACAGGTTAGGTAAAATGTATAATAAGAACAAAGTTTGTTAAGAAATTTGTTTGAATTAGAAAAGAAAGAAATACAATTTATTCAATAAACAAATAGCAGCTGGCACTTCATGTCGCTGAAATATGATTCAGAAAAGAATATTATTTTAAAAATTAGTAGAACCAGTAAATTAATAGATTCGAAATGTAAGTAGAAATATTCACCAGTCGAATCCTCGTACGAGCGGTATTTTCAGCCCACAAGATAGAAACAGACGAGCTCTGAGATCGTAAGAATTAAAGGTGCCCAATTAAACGAATTGAGCCGAGCTACCCAATCCAATTATACGAATAAAAATAAGAATAGATACAGAGGGGTAGTGGGGTGGAGCACTGTCACAATATTT
This sequence comes from Acheta domesticus, assembly GCA_031308135.1. Classification (NCBI taxonomy): domain Eukaryota; kingdom Metazoa; phylum Arthropoda; class Insecta; order Orthoptera; family Gryllidae; genus Acheta; species Acheta domesticus. Next base: position 166,079,276 of record JAHLJT010002406.1, on the reverse strand, counting down.
TCCTTAAAATACTATTATTGTAACTACAACATTGATAGCTTGAAATAAAAATATTTAAATGCCCAGTGGAAATAATCCTTTGGGTATGATGCGATCAAAATGTGATAGTTGTTTTGAATATATTGAGCACAATGGGTGCATTCGAACATCGCGCTTGCAGATTCGGCTGTCACAGCCCCCCCCCCCCTCCATCGCCATGGAGCCGCAAAGCACTGACTCCATCACAAGGGTGCTGTATCGTGCGAGGGAAATGAGAAAACGGAAGCTATATGCACAAGCTGCACAGGAATTTAGAAACACACACACATTATATATTTTATTCTTTTTTAATAAAATTTGATAATTAGAAAATAATCCTAATAATTATGATTCGATCGGCCTTCAGAATACTACATAAATCAAAGTAATTTATAAAATTAGAATCGCGATGGATTACAATATCAATGACGGTATTCCAGAAATGTGTTGGTAACATATATTTTAAATATATAAATTTCTAATGAAACTCTGCAGAAATGAGTACATTAATAAGTGCATTGCAAAGTTAATGAAACTGTGAATTAAAATATGACTCATCTGCATCAGTTTAAATTTACATTCCAGAATAATTTCCGAAGCAAAAATGAATACAAGTACTAACTACAATCATATTCCGTATTTTTTTCCTTGTAGTGCATTAAACTCGTGGAGGAAAAAAGGCCATAATCGCAAAAATACGCCAACAAATAATCGCGAAAAACGCGATATGACGTGATCATCCGCCAGTATCATAGCACGAGAGCGAATTTGCGAGATAAAAATAGGCCTGCGAGTTTCCCAACACAAAAAAATAGCGAATTACGCAGCATCGAATATTAAATCTGACGCTGACAGCCGCGATCCGAAAATATCGCTCAATTAATCGCAACATCGAACCAATTTCGTCAAAACCGGAGCGGCGGCCCGCCAACCTGACTCCACGCACTGACGAGGTACAGGCGGCGGCGCCGGTGCTAGGGCGCAACGCCGCGCATTACGAAAAGTTGAAGCCTTCGGGCCGCGTCGCGTTACCATAATTACGACGGTCCGGGGAACCCCCGGTCGCGGTGACCGCGGATCGCTCGCCTATCGATTATCGGGGCTCGAAAAAGCAAATTAACTAAATTTACCCTCACTTCGCCCGCGGGCGCGGGCGTGGGCGCGGCCGCGGCTTCCCATTCAAAAAGCGCTCTCTGTGCGGCGCCCGCGGCGGAAGCGGCGGGGGCGGAAGGGCGCGCTGGTGGCGAGGGCGGCGGCGGCGGAAGCGACGGGCGGCGAGCGCGATGGCAACGAAGCGGGAGATGAAAGGGTGACTGGCGGGGGTGGCTAGGGCTGGAGGCGCGGGTTGGAAACGGAGGAGTAGCGGTGGCGAGGGTGGAAGTGGAGGAGGAGCGACCCCAAACGAGGAGGAAGTCTGGCGTAGTGGAGAGTAGGAGCGCATCGGTTGGAGGGGAAGAAGCTGGGCGGGCGACGCTCCAAGGCGGGGAGTCGGGAGAAGAGAGGAGATTTGCGGGGGGGGGGCGCGGGCGAAGCGGCAGGATGACGGGGTTTGTGAGAATGATAAAAGTGGCGCGGGGTGGAAACGCTGCGAGCGGTGGGCGGGGGTGGCAGGGTGGGGGGAGAGGGTTGACGCGAGGCCGCGCGGGGGAGGGCGGCGGGCGACCCGCCGGAAACCCAGCTTATGAAACGGGGGGCGTGATTCACGCTGATCGCTTTTCACACTCGCGTTCGTCGCGCGTTCATTAATTTCCGCACGCGGCCGCCCCGCCCCGCCCCGCCTCGCCGCCTCGCTCCCGCACGCGCGCTCGCCCCGCCCACGAGCGCCGGCCGCGGCAAATGGCCTGCGGGGGTTTTCCGAGTTCGCTCGCCCACGGTGGCCGCCGCCGCCGCCCACGCAGCTGCCGCCCGCAGTCAAAGCGCCGCCCTTGCGCCCCGCGCGCCAGGGCTGTTGCGCGTCTGCGTGCGCTGGGGGATCGGAGTGCCCAGAGGGGTAGGCGTGCTAAGGGTGATGGGCGGAGGACTCTTGTGGGGCTGGGTGAGGCACCGAGGAGACTCACATCAGAGGGCGATTAGTGGTGCAGTGGTCAGGCCGCTCGCCTTCCACCGCTGGGTCGGAGTTCCATCCTGGTGTATCCACGGGGAATTTCCGTGCATTAAGTACCCATTAAGTACCATGATCCCCAATTGGGGATGTTTGACATTCCCAATTGGGCTTGTTGTTGCTTGACATTGTGTAATATAATTGCGAAATTTAATTCCATCAATGGATGTAAACATCCTAAACAAAATAAATAAGCAAGTTTTTTCATTCCTGAATGCCAGATGTCCGATGATAGTAGTGATCGCTAAAGCTTCGTATATGCTTATTGTCGTGTTTTGGATGAGGATTTCGAACCGACCAAAGTCAATTTGTTCGGGGTTTTCCCGTTTCCCTTCCTCTCAGTTCACTATTTCCCCATTATCATGCAAGTTATTCCTTCGTATCACATATCTAATAATGAATTTATTAATATCACAGGCAGACACATACGCGCACGCACGCGCACACACACACACACACAAAATTGTCAGGCCCAAAGACTTGAATCATGTTTCCCTCTGTATTCCAACGCACTGAATCCGAATCTGAAGCCAGAATTCCGCCACAACCCTCCAGATTTTTTTAAAACGAAAAAAAAAAAACATTAAATTTTCATTCTACAAATTCACGATGTTTGTTCGCGATTAAAAAAAAAACTTGAGGGTAGTGGCGCATTCCTGGCTTCAGATTCCGATTCAACGCGTCGACATACATAGAGAAACATGTTTTAAGTCCTCGGGTCAGACCACTTTTTTTGTGCCTTTGTATCCAATATAGCCGTAAGGTTTAGGCACTGCCATCACAATAACGAATATACTCACAAATTAAAAGCATTTGTAGATCTCCAAGAATTAGCCTCCAGATTGCCTGGAAATAGTGAACTGAACATCTGATAGCAGGGAAAAAATATGACTATGATTTTTCAAAATAGAGATGTTTCGGTTCTGAATTTCAACAAGTTGATATAGTTTTGGCGACTCCGGCAGAAACGTTTGCAGAATACGTTCATTTGGTAAAAGAGAAAGTTCAACAGTGAGCGAATAAAACGTTTAATGAGAGTGTATCATCGGATTGAAAACAGTGTATGAGATATTTTTACATAGCAACCACCGGCATTTCAAGAATAAGACATTTACCAATCATCAATTAGTGTGTGAAATATTGTATATAAATCGTTTGTGATCTACGATTAATTGCTACATAAAATGTCGAGATAGGAGTATGTCGGCTCTGGAGATGAATTTTTTTTACAGTGGTCTAATAGACAAAATCGTAATTTTATAATTCTGTTATTTTAGAATTTTTGCGTTAGGAAATCAAGTAACTTCAGATTTTTTATTTACCTGAATGTAATTAAACTGCTTTACATAATTTTGTGATTACAATAGTGAAGTGAAAAATAAATAATGAGGCAGATATTTCACGAAGGTCTAAACACGAATACAAGTATTCGATTATTCAATGAATAAATTTGAATTTACTGCTCTAATGAAAGTATCAACATACTTTTCAAAACATAGCACAGTGACTTTTAAATGAAGTACTGTATAAAATTTCTAATGCAAAATTCGTACAAATTGACGTAGAGGTAATGCCAAGTCGAGTGAGATTAATATGTTAGTTCATAAAGGTCATATAGTAAGATGTTAGTTCAGAAACACTTCTAATTAATGTAAAGTTGTTTTATAAGTAATATTTTCTCACTTTCAACCACGGGGGTATGATGAAATAATTTATTTTCTAGAAATAAAGAAATAAGTCTGAATTTTTTTATCTAACGTAACGAAAGACGCAATAACTAATAATAATAATAATAATATAATAATAATAATATAATAAATTGCTTTATTTGGCACAGCTCACATTTGCGCAAAGTATTGTAGAGGCACCGACAGTCCCTATATCTGCTCCTTAAGCAGCTGGTTGCAAACCTAGAATCGATTTTATATTCAGCCGACTCATAACATCTTTAGCCGTGACGTAGAGCGAAAAACAACAACAACAATAATAATAATAATAATAATAATGATAATAATAATAATAATAATAATAATAATAAAGATGATTAAGAAAAACAATCATAATTTCTGTGCGTACTCCATAGTAAATACGAAACACTTTAGTTCGCGATGGTGACAGTGTTCGGTATTCCGGATATCCTCCTCGGACACGGAGTAGAGGAAATTTGTAAAACGCGGGAAGACGAGATATTCCCAAGAATTACGGCACATGGAAAACCATAAATGTAGAGTAGTACCGTCCAAGATTAAGTGAATACTAGCGTACCCGTGCGAGAACTGTTGCATGCTATACCCCACCCTCTTCCTTATTTTTCCATTTTCATATTAAGCCTGTAATATATATTTTTCTTCAAGACCCTCTTATCCTTCCGTCACTTGTTTTAAATGTCACCTTGTAATTGACAACAATATAATACACCTTTGTCAATGCAAACTATTATTATTTAACTTTCTTATCGAGCAAAGATGTGGAATTAAACTCATTGAATATCAAGTAATTAGTAATTTCACATATAATTGCAGATTTTACAGGCTCTAAACAGGTGGGGTAGAATCGAGAAGCGTCGAACCAGCAAAAATGTTATAGAATGGTCAAGAAGATCTCAACCTGTAGATTACGGTGTGAGGACCGTTTCTTTGAGGTCGTTGGCCTCAAAATTTTAGTTTGTAAGGCAGTAGAACGCTTCGTTTAGAAGTTATTTAAAGATAGATTTTAAAAAATCGTGACGTGCGTCGCAGGTTGCATTTTACATCAATATTTAGATACGATTTTTAAACAAATCCTTCATATGTTTGAAGTCAAAGTGCAATTCATGATTTCCCGAGCAATTCTATTTCTTTAGAGACCCCATTTATAAAGATTGATTGCGTGTGAGAGCCGCAAAGGAAAGGTATACTACTGAAATAATTTAGAAGACGATTGTTACAATTTTTTAGTTACTTCGTCCTCTTCACAAGCGTATCTTAGTAACTTTCTTTATTGAAGAAGCATTGAACTTTCCCTCGAGCATCAATAATTATGAACACAATTGAAAGATAAAAGATTTCAAAAGAACGATAAAGAATAGAAACAAATACTTAATGTGTCGTAATTGTAAGGTTGCTGATTGTGTTAGTCATGGTGTTTCAGAAGGAACTGGAAAATTACACAGAAAATATTTTAAATAACCTTTTTTGTATACCATCATTATAAACGACCCTTTTCGATACCCCGGATCGTGCATAATCCAGTATTTTATCGCACGCTACATGACGTCATCGCCATTATTAAACGCGACATGACGTCATGACGAACGTCTACTGTTCACAGAAAGACAGATCTGTAGAACTGGTTTCAGAAAGTAAACAAATGTGCAAAAATGTATATTTCAATAGTTAAAATAAATATTTCTACAAAATATTATTACTCTACCTTCATTAAGAGATATTTCTCATCATCTGCTTCCACTACACATCATCTTTCGAAAATATCATAGATTTTTCAGCTTCATAGCCGACAATAGCTTGTTTCATATATAACTGAACTTTGTTATAAGCAGAGATGTCAATTCCATCTTTAATTTTCAGCATAGTCTTCAATTTTGAATGACTGCACCACAAAGATGATGCCTTACATACCGCAGACTTCAAAATAACATAAATTAGAAAATGAGAACTCGACACTTAAGTGATTATTAATCATAAAAAGTATGACTAACTTACCAACTCAGATATATATGCCAGAACAACTGTCTCGCATATAATATTTACATTATTTGTTTCCATCCACTTCCTAAATTTTACATATTCCTTCTCATACAATGCACTCGACTTTTTAGGTATTAAACTTTCTTCTGCCTTTGAGGCTTTTTCTAAAACTACCATGGTAAAGACGCCATCTTTCATTCGAATGCGCGCGTGAATCGGCTCTCCGCTGTCACAGTTGTGACGTCATAATACCAACGTCCATGTTGCCAACTATAAAACTTTACTTACACTTACTTCGTTTCATTTATAACTTTATAATGATGTTATACAAAAAAATAGCGTATGCAACTCGTTTTTAATGTTCCTTTTTTGCACTCATAAGAAAATAGTCTATTACTAAACTCACTCCTTCGTCGTTCGTTTAGTAATAGACTATTTTCTTATTCGTGCAAAAAAGTCAACATTATAAACTAATTGCGTAAACTACTATTAACACAAAGAACCGAATTGAAGAATAAAGACGAAAATGAGAAGGTTGGTGCCCTCGCTCTGTTTTCTTGCACTTTCTCTTCAATTCGGCGAATATGTTCGGTTTGTAATACGATCACATGATTACAAATTGCTTATGAAGAACTAATGAGTGTTGTAGTAATTTGCTACTACCGTGCATCTTTTATGGATCTCAATGCACTCTTTACTATACGATCTGTAATATTATTGTATTAATGTACCAGTACAATATATCCATACATCCTAGTACTTTTTTAGTTAGTATAACGGCACATAAAGTGAATGAGTTATGTATAGGTCAGGAGATTTATTTCAAGTTGTGGTAAAGAACAACAGTCATTGTAGATTGTATTAGATCATCTTAAAATTTATTGGTACGTGAAAAAACTTCTTTTTCCAAAACGTGGTTCAATATAGGCAACTTTTCCATGACCATTTCTTGTATTCAATTTGGCTTCAGCGATTATCAAGTACATTGCAAGTCATTTTTCAATGCCAAACTAGTATGACTCTAAAGCAAAACTAGCAGATAGAATTGTAAATGTTTTTACACCAACCCCTTCCACACACTCATTGCATTCTGCCGACATGAATGTAAATGTGACATTAGAGCTCATTGAACAGAAAGTCACTGACTTAACACAACGAGCAATATCTGTGGAGAACATAAATAATAAAATTAACGAATTATCCAATAAAATGACAAAATATTACAATAATAACAGAAGGAGAACAAACAATTCGTTGCGAATGAAATAACTCATCTTCTAATGTCAATGATGAGCAACAAATATATTATTATCATTTAAATTACAAATAGAACAACCACAAATGCATTGAGCTGAGTAAATTTAAAAAAAGTTAAACTACCTTTTATGGCGACAAATTATTGTTTATCCACAGGCCATCGACTTTTTATTTTTGATAATACGACCAAAATTCATTTTTTAATCCGACATTGGCTCTGATGTTTCATGTTTCCCCGAAAAATACCTCTGACATAAATTGCTTATTTTTAAATTCAAAGCTACAAACGGATCATCACTATCAACTTATGGACAACAAACTTTGTCACCACAAATTGGGTTTCGCCGTTCTTTTACTTGGCAATTCATTATTTCTGACGTCGATATTCCGATAATCGAATCGGACTTCTTAGCCAAATAGGGTATTGCCAAATTGCTCTTCTGTACGTTAATTGATCAATGTAATAATTCATTTATTAAATGCACACGTATACTCACGCATCATATCAGCGTTAATGTTCTATATTCTAATAATAAAGTACAACAGTTACTAAGCGACTTTCGGACGTTATTTCAGCCACCTGGCACGTGGAGAACACAATAGATGTACCGGAAATGTCTGAATTTTTTGGTTTTTCCCACAGTCATACTGAACAACCCATGCACAAATATATAAATTTTTGTATGAAAATTATATTGTTAAAAATGGCTAAAAAGTACCATTTTCTCAAATATATGATTTTCTGATGTCAGATTTTCTGATAAACAAATCTGATGTCAGATTTTAAAAATTTAAAATGGCTGATCCAATATGACGGACAAAAATTTGAAAAGTGCATTGGATCGCCATTATAAATTTGAAAAATCAGGTGTCAGATTAGTAATCAGCGACCCAAAAAACTCCAAGTATGAATTATCATGAAGAATGGGCATGAAGTTTAGAACAATGCATAGGTCAGAAAATCATAAATATTGGGGAAATGGTACGTTTTAACCATTTTTAACAATATTTAGGTCATCCAAAACATTATATACATATATTTGTGCAAGGGCTATTCAATATTAATGTGGGAAAAATAAAAAAGATCAGACATTTTCGGCGCATCTATTGTCTCCAAGACTAAATGTCAAAACACAACCAAAAATTGCCATGTTTGAGCAATCTGTGCGCCCTCTAGAATGATAAAAATCGTTTTGTTGCACAGAGCATGTTTTCTCACTGAAAACTTCAATTTAAGCACACAGTGGGCGAAAAAAAGTTTTTTCGACGTATATATTGGAAGGACAACATTTCATTGCAATTGATCATAAACCATTGATTATATCGATCATGAACCATTGACTTAATTTTCAACAAATCAAATATAAATCTGTGCAGGCAAATCAAATTATTTTTATTTCTCAATTTACCACCGATGTAGTTTGTCAAAGAAAAAAAACAACATTGTAGGTGACACTCTTTCACGTTTTGATACTGAGGTTGGTGCACATACATGTTAATTTTTGAATTATCAGCAACTAGCTACGTTACAAAAGGGCGATGAAGAAGTACATTCGTTATGCTCTTCTACAACAACGACACTTCAATTGTAATGTATGTGTATTCCTGGTTCTACTATTTTTGTACGGTGTGGAATGAGTTTATTTCAATCTCGACCTTTCATACCAGCTTAGTAGAGGGGTACGATTTTTAACATAATCCACAACATGTCCCATCCTGGTATACGAAATAATGTGAAACTGGTCACATAGATTTGTACGGGCACACGAGAAACAGGACTGTAATGCATCGACCCGAGAATGACCAATATGCCAGCGTAACAAGATGGTACGAGATGTCATTGCTTCACCTACACCATTTGTAACGGGAAAACATCGTTTTTCATATATGCATATGGATATTACAGGCACTTCCTGTTTCTCACCGTTATCACGATGGTTTAATTATCACTGACAGACTTTCCCGTTAGCTAGAAGTTATTGCGTTGAAAACCATCTCCGCTTAGAAGATAGCACTCACATTTATACAACATTGGATTGCACGGCTCGGCAACCCGCAGATCATCGCTTCTGATCAAGGTCGTCAATTTGAATCACAATTTTTCAAACAGTTGTGCAGATTGTTTGAGACACAGTACAACCACACAACCACATGGCACCTAATACAGTGATCGAGTAGAAAAGTTCAATAGCACATTGAAGTCCGCTATTCGATGCATTTTAACTTCTTGGCATACAGAATCACCTATTATATTATTGGAACATAGATGCATTTTTAAACCTAAATTAAACGCATCATGCGCTGCAAATGTATACGGACAAACATTTCGCTTGTCATATGATTTCTTTAATACAATAAAAAATTTTAGTTTCAATTCTACTTAACTTCATGATGTCATTGTATCATTACGCAATATTTTACAAGATGTCAACCCCCATAACAGTAAAGAGAAAGACTACAAAGGACATATTGTCTATAAAGATTTGCTTGCATGTTCACAACTATACCTTCAAACACAAGTTCCGTCGTCCATCTCCCTTTCCTATTCAGGACCTTACACGGATCCCTCAAGAACAGCAAAAACTATACGATTTAAACTTATTCGAAGAATATTGATGTATCAATAGATAGACGTAAACCTGCTTATTTTTTGCAAGTACCATAGACCTATTTACTTCGGGGGTGGCGATGTACTGATGTTCGAGTACAATGGAGTCATAGTCCCAATATTTACTTTTTCTCATTAGAATGGAGCAATACATCCAAGTATTTATTTTTTTACAATTTTTGTTCATTGCCCATATTAATTAATAAAATATTTCTTAGTTACTTATTTATCAGATCGTGTGGTAGATGTGTTCTTCTGATCTGGGTAAGATACAAGTTTGTAACACCGAAGTTAGACGCTGACGTTAAATATTTATAAAATGATATTCATCTTATGAATTTAACTAAACAATTACAATACAGTTTAATGATTAAACGAATTAACATGAAATAGAAGTTCTCAAGTTTTGTTTATAATCACAAAAAAGAAAAGCACTTCAATTACTAATTTGGAATTTGAATTTCATTTCGAAGATTTTTTTTATTATAATTACTATGGAGTGACGAGTCCAGGAATCAAGTTACAATAAAGTAAAATGTGACTTCCGAATGTATTATTTCCTTACGTCATACGCAATCTTTAAAAAACTTCGCAGATTTTTAATTTAACGGGCGGACTTCACCCCACCCACTCTCCCAGAAGAGTAAGCACCTGCAGTTCAGATGCGTCCCAGTGGGCACGGCGCATCGGCCGGCTGCACTGACTGCGCCCTGCGTTGCGCTTCGCCCGGGGCGACCCGCCCGCGCCCGCGCCCCCGCCCCCGCCCCGCGCCTCGCACGCACGTCCGCGCCCGCGCCCGCGGCCGTCGCCCCGCTGCACACAATGCCCATTTGTTGCCCGTTTTCTCCCACGGCCGCCGCCGCCGCGCCCATATGCGCGCCACCAGTCCGCGCGTAATTTATTAACCGAATGTATAACGCCCGCAATGCCGCGCGCGGGATTTGTACATTAGTCTGCATAAACAACGAATGCTAATAGCAGCGAATATAATGCGATGCGCTGCGATTACATCCACAGAATATTAACCTCGCTGTGAGCTCCGCCAGCGCCGGTCACGGCTCGCTCGCCCCGTTGCCATTTGCGTTTGCGGCGAAGGGGACGCGAGCGGCGTTCCCCAGGGCAGGGCAACGGAGTGCGCGCTGGGCATGGGACGAGCGGCGCGGAAGCAGGAAAGGTCAAGGGACAGGGATGGGAAGAAACGTTTCCCAGGGCTGTTGTGGGTCTGGGTGCAATGGCGTAGCTTGGGGGGGGGGCGCAGGGGGGCGGCGCGCCCCGGGTGACACCATTCTAGGGGTGACGCCAATTAAAATATTTTATAGTTGGAATTATATAATTTAAATAATTTACTTAAAATGTATACATTAATCAAGATTAACTGATTTGACTCTTTTGTCAATAAAAAATGGCATTGCAATAAGCATACATTTTAATGAAGTTATAAATAAGTTTGCTGCCCTAAAATCTCGTAAAGAGTTTATAAATAACATACATTTGATAAATATTTTAAAATGAAACATAACTTATTTAAACATTATATTGCAATTATTCTTAATAACATAGAATTTTTTAATATATTATAAATAACTATCATATGCAAATATGTTTGTATTTTTAATAAAATAATGCACAATTATGCAGCAATACATATTTTTATACTTAATTTATGGGGGGGGTGACACCAGAAGCTTTGCCCCAGGTGACACCAACTATAGCTACGCCACTGCCTGGGCTGGGAACGGGAAGGATGAGATGAACGGTGTGGAATGGAAAGGCAGAAGGAATGGGTGGAATGGAAAAGGATGGACAACGATGAAGCAAGAAACCAAAGGGATAGGAATTTGAGAGCAGTGACTTGGGGGGACGCGAGGAAAGATCCCAAGGCTTAAGGAGAACGTGGACGAAGGCGAGGGACGGAATGAACGAGACAGAAGCAGGAGCCATTGAATTCAAATGCGATATAAGTGGACTTAGTATAATATTGAGATTTTTCTGGTGTAAGAGGGGTGGGAGAGTGGAAAGCGAAGAGAAAGCCCTAGGGCGACAGAATTCATGAGCGAGGACATGGCGTACAGCGTAAACAACCAGGAAGCAGGGTAAAGCAAGAGAGTGTGATGTGAGGGCGGGTACGGTGCTGAAGGGATGGTTATTCTGCAAATAAAAGCGGCTGAAAACATCAGACATGTATGTGAAAGTTACAAGAATGATGACGATTTTCAGAATTTCTGGTGGGATGAATGATTCGAGAAATACGATATTGATACAATTACGAGGACTAACACGCTTGCAGAACGTTATTGAGGAAATGCGAAATTCCAAAAAAAGGCTGAGTAGTCCTGGAAATTCCCAGGGCAATTTAAACCTCGAGCATTCAAACCTGAAAATTCCCATCGGAAACCTCTGGCATTCAAACATCTTTACCCTGAATATTATCTATTCTCGTTACCTTTCCTATTTGCACGCAGAGGTTTTTCATAAGACGGATATTACATACTTGTTTTCTTTATTTTCTATTTCGAAGCCGAGATACGACGATTCCACTACGAAAGCAACGTAGTGGAATAATAATACACATTGCCAATACAAGACATGTTGGAAGCAAAAGAAGAAGTGAGTATCCGACCATCGGCAGAGTCGACATCGGCAGCCCGGGCTCGTCGGCTGGGCGGGATAAACAAAATAAACGCGGAGAGTAGGAATGCTGTGAACCCAACGAAGCCAAAGAGAACAGTGTCAAAGAGGAGAAGGGAAAACGAAGAAGTCGAACCCCAACCAGCAAAGCTTGTGGGAGCTGGCAGTGCTAGAAGAGAGAGCTTAACGAAGATAGAGTGGCGGAGCATCAACGGCGACAGTGACAACGGCAAGAGGTCGCATCGGCGGCACGAGCGAGCGGGGCGCGGGGGCGGAGTCGTAGGTGGTTTCGGTGGCACGAGCGAGATGGGGGCGGTGGTGGGGGTGGGGGCACAGGCGGGGGCGGGCGAGGGGGCGGGCGCGAGGGTGGAGACAGGGCTGGGGCGGCGGCGGGCGCGGTGGCAGTGGCATCGGTGGCACGAGTGAGACGGGGGCGGGCGCTAAGGCGGGGGCAATAGCATTGGCGGCACGAGGGTGACGGGGGCGGGGGCGGGGCTGGGGGCGGAGGCAGGGGTAAGCGCGGGCGCGCGGGGCGGATACAGGGGCGAGGCGGGGGCAGAGGCCGGGGACGAGGCGGGGCGGAGGCGGAGGCGGGGCGTGGGAGGGGGCAAGGAGGCGGGGGAGAGGGAGGCGGGGGCAAGGGAGGCAGGGGCGGGAGAGACGTGGGCGGAGGCGTGGGGGGAGGCGGGGAGAGGGAGGTCGGGGCGGGGGAGGCGGGGGAGGAGGTGGGACGGAGGCGTGGCGGGCGCTGGCGGGCGCGTGGGCGGGCGCGTGGACGGACGCGTGGGCGCGCGCATCGAGCGGTGCAGCAAGGGCGAGAGAGTTCGTTTCATTTGAAACGGCGAATAGCAACAGTGGGCGGCGCGGCGGGGCGGGGCGGGGCAGAGCGGGGTAGCGGCGGGGGCGTGGCGGGGGCGCCGCGTTGCATTCGCTGGCGAAGCAGAATGCACCCGCGCCCCGCGGCCGCGGCCCTGCGTCCTCCGCGCAGCGCCCGCGCGGGAGCAGCCAGCCAACAGCTTCCGAGTCACAGACTGAAAATGGTACGTTTAGCAATATTTCTCAGCCTGCTACAGGTTAGCTCCAGCATGACGGTTCGTTCGCGGGTTACTAATGCATGTGTGCACGCGAGATTACTTCTGACGGTGAAGCACGGCCGTTTTCAAAGCCGGGGTAATGCCATCGCGAATGCTCGTTTCCAGAGCGGCAGATTGTGTTCGGGGGAGTAGGGACACTTATTAGGAAAATGATCCGATTTTTTTGTATGTGTACATTGGGATTTTGTACTAGAAAAGGATTTACTGCAATGACATTGTTCCTCTCAATGTTTAGAAATTAATATATCTACTAGTTAGTGATTCTATTCACTAACTACTAGTTAGTGATTATCTTTTTGTCAGTGACTTAATCGATTTCTTCACAAAAGCAATTTAACTTTGCAAAGGAAGGGTCGTGATCATTGGGAGGGATTGAAATAAAATGAAATATTAATATTAATAAATGTATACATATATTCGTATGTGTATACATATTTAATGTAATAAAAGTATTTTCATTTGTTGTAACTTCTTATTGTCACATTACATTCCTTCCCTTGGGTATGTTTCCTTTTCGTTATCATTGTTGCATAGCTATTATTAATTTTCCAAATCGACCAGTCTTTTGTACGAGTAGTTTCAAAAAATACATCCGAGTCCATGGAAAAATTTCTCCATGAGACATTGGATACTCCTGCGAAATCTTTGTTTTTATAAATGGGCTACTAAAAATACTTAATTGTCGTTAAAACAATTTAATAGAAACAAACAATAAATATTGTATAAATCAGATATTACCGTAAATACTCAGTTTTCCTATTCTTTTTGGCCGGGGCTAACCTTGCTGTTTTCTTCGACTCACTTCCCGGCTACCATCTATCGAAACCTGAGGGCCTTTCCAGTCACCCCCTCCACTCTGGGAACTCTTCCAGTGAGAACTCCTTCGCGCTCCCCGACTATTATCTCTGCTTCTCTTCCCCGACTATTATCTCTTCGACTATAAATCTCTTCTTCACCGACGATGCATAAGCTTTCTGGGATGATACATGAAGAACTGGAAAGGTATCCCTTGCAACAAACACAATTGAGTGATCATGTAGAGCAGCGAACGCAGATGTATTGGATCATAAGCAAGCTTTTCCAACATCCGAGTCGGCAGAAATGAAATGTAATGATACGAAGGGTAAATCATGATGAGTGGCAAAACCTATCATGCCACAACACAAAGTTGAAAAGGCTGGTGTCTACTCGGGCATGCGACTTCATGCTCCACACTATCTTCAGCACTACTGACTAAGCGACCGCGGCCGTTTAGGAGGGCTTATTGTTTTAAATAAATTTAATTTTAAAGCCAATGTGTTTCTTTAATTTAAAAAATGCCCCCTTCCTTTAATATTTTCTGAAGTAGTCTTCGATAGGTAGTAGACAGGTGGTTGCCGCAGTGGTTTGCACCCGCGCGAATGGCGTAAGTCGCTTTCTTCGATTGATTGATTGATTTTCCGGCCTCGTCAACTGCTCTGGTCATTTTTCCCGTTGGTGAGTGAATGATTTACTCCGGAAGGTGTTGGTATTCCTCCCTATTAGGTGATGAAATCCAGTGACGACCTACGTCGGCTTGCGGTGGATTTAACTTTCTAGGTATATTGCTCAGCGGGGAATCTTCCCAGCCGGGACAAGCTCTAAGCTCTCCACTGGTCTCCCCACATGTGCGGTAGCGTTTTTTATGTAGGTGTGTGTGTGTGTGTGTGTGTGTAAGGAGTGAGGATGGGAAGGTAGAGGAAGGAAAGATCGCGCGTGGTCCGTGACCCATTTGTAAGGGTACTGCGCCTGGTGTTGAAATGACCAACCACGGAAAACTACCGATCAGAGCAACCGGCCCCTAGAATTCTCCTCCAATCAGCGACTAATCTCGACCTAACTACGTGATAGTGTTGAAAATCCGCCTCCATCGAGACTCGAACCCTATAAGACAGTGTTGTCAAGGTCGATGCCACGAGCGGGAGTCCGTCTCACGAGTGCCACGACGAAATCGCTCCTCCATACAGTTCATAACCCGACTCCAGAGACAACGCCATCCCTATTGTAAAACGCCGGGGTTACTAATAGTTTTCTTTCCCGACGCTAGTCGCGCAGGTAAGCTCGTCGCATGCTACGGTGCCACGACGCGTGCCACTGCCACCAGTAAAGACCTTGACACCACTCTCATAGTCTGAATCAGTGAAAATCGGGTCCACTTTTTGAATCAGTGAAACTTCACTGTTTGAATCAGTGAAATATGTGAAAACAGCAGCACCGTGAACGACTGAACAATCAGTGAGCAAAGGTGGCGCGGAACTTTTACTACTGACGACCAGTGAAATGCTGGCGGTCATTATGAAAAGGCTTGCATATTCACTGATTGTCAGCGAAACTATACATTTCGACTGAAGTTATCAGTGATTTTGGCTCTCACTCATTGAATCAACGACAATTTCACTGATTCAGATTCAGAGAGCACCACTGCAGGACCTCCCGGACACAATCGCTGCGCCTACAGCGGAAATGAGCTAAATCCAGCCGGTCGCTTTCTTCCAGGCGAAGACAAGTGAAGGTGGGGCGACTGCGTCGCGCGGTCGCAACCGGTGGCCCGGGCGACGCGCGTCATCGCGGGGCGTAAATTGGAAACCGGTGACGGCGGCGGCCTTCGCGGCGCAGCGCAGCGGTTGCACGGCGCTTCCGCACGCTCACCTACCTGCGCGGACGCGCCCTGACGACATGCGACAGCCCGGTTGCAGTTCCTCGCGGGCGGAGAGGGGAAAGGGGGAAATGCGGTTGACAAACGCGAAAGGAGAGTGAAACCTCGTAAAGAATCTGACATGCATTTGGCATGGGGAAGATCGGAAGAGGCGATCTGCGAAGCTGGATAAAGCCTGATATCTTATTCATATTCACTTCATACGTAAATGTACATTTATCAATCAAATAATGTTTAGTACATTGGTTCTCAAAGTTTTCTGGATCACCGTCTCTAAAGAAGAAAACAAAATCTAATTCCTCCTGGTCCGTAACAGTTAATTTTCCATGAAATATCAAACTATTGTTGCATATTATTTGTACCTAAATTATCTGTTTTAATTATGTATTAAACACGCGTAGTAAAAATAAAAAAACCGACAACTAAATGTACGATAACATTTTTATTACGATTTGAAAATTAAACCCTAAATCAATTAGAAATAAAAATAATGAGATAAAAAGAAAATATGTAATAAATAAAAAATAATGAGATAGTCGAGACTGTTGGAGTTTTTACAGTTAGTCAATGTCGGGTTCCAACTCCGTTAATATCAATCGCATATCGCCATGTGCAATCTCTGTAATTATTCTTGGCAGTAAATTACTTACTGCAAAGAATTCACGCTCAACCATTTAGGATGAAGGATATGCGGTTTAGCAAATAATAAGAAGACGAGACTGGGACCACTGCCGATGTGGTCTTGCCGCTGCTCATGAGAACAATTTTGTAATCTATATTTTATAAATATTTGTTAATATATCAAATAAATATTTCTAAACTATGTCGGGGCTGATAGGGAATCCTTTAACATTCATTTCATTTCAACGGGACATAATACTTACGTTTTGACACGCAAAAGCCAAGTAAGCAAATAGTGATTAAATAAATAAACATATGCCATTTGAATACTTAACTAAAGTAACCCAGTAGGTCAGCAGCATATAACATACTCCCAACATCAATTGCTATTACAATGCACATTACCACAAGGGGCACATCACCCAAAAGAAATATGGCTATTTTTATGACATAATGTTTTTACTGCCCTCATGACTCCGCGGCCTAAATCAAATCTCCCCATCCCCTGTCATGATCAGAGTGCACTGCAATCAACTCACTGTAAAGTTTCATGCAGTTTGGTCCTGTAAAAGCACACATCAATTACCCCGATAACAATATTTCACAGACACTTTCACTTCCACAATTACAAGTTCATTAAAGAAAGAAATTATCATAGGTAACATCACGAATACTTTGGAAATTGTCGATAAATCCTCGACTCGCGAATCGAGGAGGGGATTTATCTGAGAATTTCCAATGCACGAGTGGTATTTAATGTTACTATTCCACGAGTGAAATTACGTCCAACAGAGTTCCAAAAAGCTCCAAATATAGAAAATAACTGAAAGCTATGTTAAAATCAATGAGGTTATGTTACAGTACATACGCGTTTTATTGGGCATCGACATAGCGTTCGATGTATACTGCCTCCTAAGGTAGATGAGACGCAGTTTATGATTGGCCAGTAGGGAGAAGCGGCAAGAAAATCGAATAGAAAAAGCGATGAACTTTTGGAGACACATCGCCCTGATTGTGGCTTTTTGTATGTATAATTAAACCCTATTGGTTTTAATTTCACGAGTGGAATAGTCGTTTTAAAACAATTTTAATATGGCTCCTTTATTTCTATTTTGCACAATTTTGCTTCCTCGGTCAAATATTTTCTCACATGCCCTTGATAGCAATATATTTTCAACAACATATTTCAGCAATATATTTTTAATGTAGTATATTCTATCAAAACATATTTTCAAAATATGTGTATTTAAACACGCAAATTTGAAACAATAATGTTAAAGTGTTCCAAAACCAAAAGTACTTGTAAATACAGAGTTAAAATGCACGGAAAAGAGCCACAACCTAAAAATAAGGAAAACTAAATTCACAAAAATTAGAAAATAATTATTTGAATTAAAACGAAATTGCGACCCTTCATGCACACCTTAGCAGTGATTGTAATGCATCATTTGAAAGATGGCAATTTATCAAAAGTCAAATCAAATTTAACAACGAAGAATTTGCTCATTCACAGAAAATGTGCGTGCCACTCTCGTGATGTCAATTAGAGCGTTTCAAGAACCTAAGGACATTCTAGCTGCATAACTTCTATGAATAGAAGACATGAGAAAAATAAGTGAAGAAATCAAGCAAAATGCAAATCATTGGGACATGGAAAAATAAAGCTGTCCGACAGAAATTAGAAAATAACACGATTGTGCCAAAGATAATAGAGCATAGACAAAATTGGTTTGAATATTTTGAGCGGATGAATTTAGAACAGGGACCCACGCATTGTATTTGGATTACAAACTCATTGGAAGAAAATGTAAACAGAACATAGAAGATAGAACAATCAACTGCGATATTAAATAGTTGCATTCGGAATAGTTAATGTAGGAGGATTGCGATATTGATAGGTCCCGACAACTAGTACACCAAATAAAGATTCATTCAGAATTATGAATTCTCTTCCTCTAATCAGATTTTTTTCTCTTCTTCACTGAAAAGGCGAAAGAACACTGCGTCAACACCCCGACCTAACTGGCATATTCCAAAATTACGATTTAGGGCCGGTTTCACCAACATACACCTAACGTGACGTTAGTAAACGAGCCGTTAAAATAACTTCCCCGTTAAGATTTGTTCCGTTTCACCAACGTTTCCACGGCTTCTGTTAGCTAATCGCCAGTTAACTTTAATGGGTGTACAAAATGCATGAATATTTGCTTTTAGAAGGCCGTGAACTGGAAACTCTGTGGAGAATGAGCTCTTAATAGACAGAGAATAAAGAAACAAGTATACACTAGTATACACATTCTCTGCCATTCTATTGTGGTCAATTGTGATGCTTGTACAAGTTTTGTTGTTTTGTGGGTTGTAATTTGCCGTGTCAAAAAGAAGCAGATCCGCCAATTTTTCGGCAGAAGAAAAAGAAATTCTTGTAGACTTGCTCCACAAATATAAGATTATTACGAGCAGAAAAACGGATGGTGCTAAAAATAAATATAAAAATAATTTCTTCTTTCCCTGAAAACACGTGGACGCACAGACGACATTTCCAGGCTTTCCAATTCGTCGTCGTCTTCCAGTACATACTGCAAAGCTCTTTCCATTTTCCTGAAACTGCGATGCCCGATGAAACCGAAATCCAATATTTCCGATGCGCTGCCCACTAACCAAGCGTTAACTGCTGCTAACGGAGCAGATATCACGCGTTAACTTTAACGGAAAGTTAACAGGCGTTAAAGTTTGGTGAAACACGTATTTTCTCTAACAGGCCGTTAAAATCTCCTAACATCCGGTTAGCGTGTTAACAAGCATTGGTGAAACCGGCCCTTAGGAGGAGTTTTCGTAAAATAGTGTTTACGTAACGGAATTTTTCTCTCATCATTACCCTTCGCATACCCAATCCCTCAGTATAGATACCTATAAATAGTATATAAATTCCTACACCTACACAAAAAATAACTATACAAGCTAGCTTTTCAGTTTCGCGCGCGTGTAGATTTACGATTTGAGACCGCGCCCAATAGCGACCCACTTCCCGAGCGCCCTGACATTCCTCGTCAGCTGTGCTCACGATTTTTAACATCCAAAAGAGCCACAAATTCAGGAAAAGAGCTTTTAATTAGCCTGAAATGAGCCTTTAATGTTTCATATGATTGGGTTGAGCTTGTAATTTTTGACGCTGCCAAAAATTTCTGCATTACTTTAAATGTAAAGGTGCAAGAAAGTAGTAATCATGAACGCACATTAAATTGAATGTACACATACAATCTAGAGTTTGTATCTTTGGGGGAGCAAGCTCCAGGTGGGCATGTTGTCCTCATGGGATCTAACCTCACTCCGCGTCGTGGGGTGTACACATTCAATAAATTTAAAGTAGTGTCCATTAAAGTTAGTGTACGTGTGAAATTAAATTTAATGTACACATGTAGCTTTAGCTGGCTTGTCGCGCCGCGGCGCGCGGTGGAAATCCGGCTGGCAGGCGGGCGGGCGGGCGGAGCCAGGCGGGCATTCGGAAGATGACGCGACATCGCATCGCGAGGCGGGCGGCGTGAATCAGAGGCGGAGTTCCCCAGGGCGCGGCCTCGGGGCGGAGAGCTTCCGCTCCGCGCGCGCCTCTGCTTCCGCTGCCGGCGCTCCTTATAAGTGCAGCGCGGCCCGCCGCTGCATTAGCTTAGCACCCGATCGATACACTAACACACACACATACTGGCGGATCCAAGAAAGGCCTAGAGCAGTGTTGTCAAGGACGATGCCACGAGCGGGAGTCCGTGCCACGACGAAATCGCCCCTCCACGCATTTCATTACCCCGCCACCAGAGACAACGCCGCCGCTATTGTAAAACGGCGGGGTTACTAATAGCAAATAGTATAAAAGATAATAGTGGAAACTCGGGCAAATCAGCATGGGCGGCACAAGCGACAAGTGATTGTGCTGCCCCTAGCGGCCTGAGGTGTACACTACAAGACAGGCGTAAATGTTGCCAATAGAATACAACCGTGTGTACCATTATCTATCATCATTATCATTGGTTTTAATTTATACATTAAAGTATTTGCGGTAGAGCATCAAATAACAATATTTGCACAGATATTCTTCTACCAAATTATCTCTCAGAAAACTACGAACAAACTTGACTTTCACACCTTGTAAGTTGGCACACACGAATTCTTGCGCTGTAGTTTACACATCGAACCGCTGCTTTACTGTCACCAAAATATTCGAGGAGTTTCCACTATTATCTTTTATACTATTTGCTAATAGTTCCCTTTCCCGACGCTAGTTGCGCAGAGAAGCTCATGGCATGCTACGTGGCCACGACGCGTACCACTGCCACCAGTAGAAGACCTTGACACCACTGGCCTAGTTTTCTTTTACCTTTATTTGGCACAATTGTTTCAAATATTTATATTCGAATTACGTAATTATTTAAACAATAATGTTGTATAGTATCGTATCTACAGTACATTAATAATATGCAATTCAATAAAAAATTGTTTATTATTTTTAAAAAGTCTACGATGAACCCCCCCTCCCCAAAAAAATCATGATCGGCTGGATCCCTCCCTGCACACACGCAGCAAATTACAACATTCTTGGCTGAAACTCTCGGATGGTTCAGCTACAGTCTCTTCATTCACGGTGTCTTCGTTCACGACAACGCACAATCTCGGTACCGTATTTCATCAATTGGGGAAAAAAATATCGCTATTTTACACATTTGCAATTTTACCTTGTATCTTTTGCCAGAATTAATAATTTACAAAAGTCTAATGGAAAAAATAACCAGCCACATTGTGGAATATCTTGGGCGTGGAATATCTTCAACAAGCGGAATCATCTTGCAACATGTTTTGTATGAAAACAGATGGCTTTGAGACAAAATAATACCTAAATAATAAGCCAGGTGCGCGGTAACGGCCTTGTGTGTCTTCGTTAGTATCTGCAAACTTAATATCTTCGAAAGCAACAGAACTCTGAGAAGACAGTCGAGGAAACAACACGGGCCATCTGCGTCTGTGTTGTCTCATCCGCGGGTTAACGTGCAGCCTTTTTTAATTTCACATCAGGAAGATTCATAGCTGCAAATTATGCAGCTGGATTCCATAAAAAGTACATTTCGTTTTATTAGGATAAAATATTCCATGTCCTTCATGTTTCCCCCTATCTGCTCATCTCGCTTATGGATGATAATTAAAATGAAAGTAATATCGAAATAGCAATGTAACAGGAGACCAAAGTAGGAACGTAGACAACTAAACAAAGATATTTCAAACCTGGACGTTCAAAATTAAAACGTCCATGTCAATAATACAACGACGAAATACTATAGATGTTTAAAATGGGTTAATGTCTTTTTACATTTGCGCGGTGGAGCCTTTACTTTGACAGTGACCTTTTTATTCATTTATAATTAAGAGTTAACTGACAAATCGAACGAAAAACAATAAGAACTTTAGAAATATATGAGTCTGCAAGCCTGAGCGCTCGTAATCATCTCGAGGAGTCAGAATTTCCTCAGGTCGCCCTAGGAGGATGCCTGAAGAAGGGCGAGGTCCTATGCCTACTGTGCATGCGTGTGTATATATCAATACGTGGATAAAGTCCGAATTAATAGGAATACCTTAGAATCATAGCCGGAAGCAGTACACATTAGTCAACACGGAATGGCTACAGTAGTAGGCGACGAGGACTAGCGGATAGTACGTGATAAACCGGGATCGGACTCCTGGTGGGATGTTTTTCAGGCTAGCGAGAGACAAGGTGTTTGGTTTCGAGTCCCACTATGACAGTCGTAAATGTCTATTTGCATAAGTCCATCTAACCTAACTTCAAGATATATCCCAGTTGAGTAAGCAGTACCGAGGCTCCGACCTTCGGCCTTCGCGATTTACTACATTAAACAAGCGTGAATCAATGCAGCGCATTATTCCCAAGGAATTTTTATTTGTCAAAATACTTCTCGACAACACACAAGAAGCCTCACCCTCGGAAAAGCTTCTTACTTCAATCATCGCCCTAGCTACGGCTAATACCAAAATTAGCAGGGTAAGAATTGAGGGTTTTAACATAGGAAGCCAGCATTATTTTCATAACGTAATTGATTTGTAACACACGTTCTACAATATTAATTATGCATCTGGATTTTATTTTTGAATATTCCTTAAATGATTTACGGAAATAAAAGTACTTTTTTGTATACATCGTCGCCATTCTACACCGGTTCCACGCCGATTCGGAGGTCATAGGTTATCTAAGCAGTGACACTATATTTGAGATAGGAACTTCAATTTGAAAATTCGAGAGATTAAATGCTCGAGAGCACTGAAATGATAAAAGTTCTGATACTTAATTACTGTATATGTGTTAGGTGTTGGGCTGCATTAAATACTCCGTAAATAAAAGTTATGAATATTTGCACAGTTTGCAATTTAACTTAACAGATGATCTTCATCAACATTCTGATTCGCCGAAAAATTAATTGGGCGCAATCACCGACGGAACATCGTTTCTAAATGTTAGCTTCGTACCGCCACCGAGGCAGAGGACTTATACTGGAGTACTCAGCCATTGGAAGTACGTGTCAGTAGTTAGGACACAGGAGAGAATAGTACACAACAATTAACAAACATTCAATGAAATTAAATTATAAATTATTAAATATCAGAGAGCTAATGTTGTTTCTCATTTGTCTGAGTTAATATAGAAAAAAGTATTTATGAAGAGGAGCTTTCTGAAATATAGTATTCACTAGACGATGTTCTAAGTTTATGTTTTTAAAAGATATTTCGCATTACGCAGAAAATATGGTAATTTTCAAGAAATGTTTCCGTTCCAATAATTTTTCTTGTTTGTACCGAGTACCTGTTTTATTAATTTATTTTCATATTGTATCAATCGATAATTCAAACTTGTTCATATCTCTTTGGAGGTGGAATGAAAAAGGAGCCGACGATATTGCAATAACAAACTTTCGACACGAACATCCCGAATCGTCGGAAGTGTAATACCGGTTCGGGGTCAATCACCGATAGAGCTTTTCGACCTGACGTCTCTGTCAGCTTCAGCATCGCCACGCGCGCCAGAGGCAGCGGACGTGCGCGCAGATAACCTAGGCCAGGGATGCCCGCGAGGCCACTTATTGTGGCCCGCGAAATGTTGTTAGTAGGGGGCGAATTTCTATGATTTTGCACATTTTTGTCCGTTACTTTAGTGCAAGTCAAGGTCTGCAAGGTACTTTAGTCAAGATCTGCAACTGGTGGCAGTGGCACGCCTCACGGCACCGTGCCATACCAGGAGCTTCTCTGCACCACTAGCGTCGGATGAGGAAACTATTAGTAACCCAGCCGTTTTACAATAGCGATGGCGTCGTTTCTTGCGGCGGGATCATGAACTGCGTGGAGAGGCGATTTCGTCGTGGCACTTGTGCCACGGACTCCCGCTCGTGGCATCAACCTTGACAACACTGTTTTAGTGCATAGCTAAGTGAAATTTCTTGACATATGGGTAGACTGTGATGCTATGTAGATTAATACTGCATATGTGGCCGATTTTTCCTTTTGGTGCATATTCGTGTAATTATAGGAGCATATTTTATATATTCCTTTAAATAGAGACTTATCTATAAAAGGTTTCATATTTTTATAGAATCTACTGTTTATGTGTGAGCGTTCATTGATTCGAAAAAAAATTGTCACTTTTTGCGTTTTTAAAAATTTTCTATAGATGATAAAATACGAATGCAAAAGTAGGATATTTCTTGGTAGCATATTTTTTTTAACCAGTCAGAAGAAATACAACAAGCCGTACAATGTACTTCACTAACGTGAATATTTACTTCAATTATTTATCTCGTGAAATGGGGTAGATTGTATAATGTTTGAACAAGAATATATCATTTCACAAGCATGCTTCTTCTGAATTATATTAAGAAAAGGGTATAGAGGAAATGAAATATTTATTTTTAATTGCATATTAAAGTGCGTATTTCAGAATTTTTAGGTCATAAATGCACATTTTTAAACGCATATTTCAAGATTTTTAGGGCATAAAAATTATCTCCCTAGTTATTAGTCACAAGTAAAAGTCTTGTGCATCCATGCCGATTGAGAACATTGTGTGCCTAACGCAAGTTGCGTCCTGCCGAGGTTAACATCCCCTTAATGTAAAAATAAGTTAAGTTTAGATTTCAAGATTTTTTCTACTAAATTCAGGTATTCAAAATCATCCCAGTGTGTTTCACTGCGTTATGCTACGGCCTGATACCATGCATTTTTCCATTCCCTCTCCCCGATTCAGAGCATCTGGGCAAACTGCCGAAATCAACAAGACGGGGTCAAGTGTGGATCGCCCGAGTAACAAAAATATAGCCCGCAACCACATTAAAGGTAATAGTTGTGGCTTGAGCATGGGCGGATCCAGCTGATCATTTTGGGCGGGATCGTCAAAGATTTCTGTCAAATAATAAACATTAGTTATTATATTATATATTATTTTTGTAGTGTATATATGATACTACATAATATTATTTTTTAAATAATTACGTAATTCTAACATAAATAGATATTTAAATCAATTTAAAGAAAGGGAACCAACGAAAACCCTAGGACATTTTTGAGGAAGGCAGCCTGGCCCCCATGGATCCGCCACTGCCCTTGAGGCCCTGCAGGTTGGACACCCCTGGCCTAGGTGGCGGTGGCGGCGGTCGTGCGTGGCGGCGGCAGCTTCGGCGCGCGTCGGATATAGCAGCCGGGCGGAGGCGCGAGCGGCGCGGGGCGGCGACCGGCAGTGCGCGCGCCGGGTCGCGATCCGAAGCGCGGATTAGCACTTACGGGGCGAGGCTCTGGCGGGCCAAGGCGCGGGCGGGGCGGGGGCGGAGGGCGCAGGGCGGAAGCGCCTGCCTGAAGGGGCGTCGCCTTCCCTGCGCTGCTTCCAGGAAGCGCCGCTGGCTCCGGGTGCGCGCCGCTCGCTGCGTCCGGTCCAGATCCTCCGGGGCCGCCGCTCCCTGTGGCACATAGTGATGCTGGGTGAAGGCCCGGCTGTGCTACAGAGCTAATTGGTGGGGCTTTCTATGGGCTGTTGGGTGGCTGCAGTTGACAAGTTCCGGCGTTTGCCTGCCGATTTACGGTTCATGGGTTTATGAAATTAATAGCTAATAACTTTTTCATTTGTTGGCACCTTTCCTTTGCATTTAAAATTGAAGACCTCTGGGTAATAACATGCTAATAATATTTAAGTATTGAGAAAACAGAGATTAAAGGTTTAGAACTTGCATTTTCATATAGGAATAAAGAACATTAATTTATGAATATCACTGCCATCTTGCAGCGAATCTTTAAAATAAAACCCAACATCTATGGGACGAAGAACAACAACAATATCTATGGGACGAAGAAATACACTAATATTTCAATTTCATGAGAAATCTGGCATTGGCCCCAAGGTCTTCAATTTAAAATGAAAGTAGTCGGGTAAATGAGAAGTCTGGGACTATTTGAGGCATTTGTTTGAATGTATATTTTTCCGTTAATAATAATAATAACAACAACAATAATCGTATCTACATTGTTCAGATAAGAATATTTAGAGTAGCGTTTCCAAGATAAAAACTACATATTGCAATAATCATCTCCTACAAGAAATACGTTGTTTAGTGCATTGAAAATCTTCCCCGTTAAAAAATAAATGGATATTCGTTTTTGGAAAAATAATATGAAATATCTAAATTCTTTAATACAGTGTATGTGTATTAGACTGATTTATAAGGTCCCTTCCCACGATTTCGAGGTTCGTCGAACTAGGAACGAAAAAATGCACTGCTTTGTTACTGTGGAAATTCGATCTACTTTACATTGAATGCCACATCAAGCGAAAATTCTTCGGTGTGTGTTTTCTCTTTAGAATAAATTCTTTGTACGAAAGTTGAGTCTCTTCTTGAGCAATCAGTAATACGCCAGTCACTTGTAACTGATACTGACGCAAGATGTTTATATTTTTTAGAAGAATAATTATACCAATAATTCAAAATATAAGAAATATTCAATAGTTCAAAAAATTATTATAAATTCCATATTATATTTTAGAACTTTGAAGACTTAATAAGGGAAAACCGAGGTTGCTGAAACGTTGTTGTTGTTACCTATAATGTTGTCAAGGAGCAACATTAGACTATATAAGTAGTGTCTGTTTTAAATGATTATCTACAAACAGCAGGAAAATTATTCATTACCAATTTTTTCAGAGCGTTTAAGTTCCATATTATTTCAAATATTTTAGATTGGAAATTGTTCTCAAGTGAAAACGAGCAAGATTTCAAAGATACCTGTGTACATGTCCCCCTCGTTATGCAAGTTCTGCGAAACCTAACCTAACCTTTCCGGTTGACTCGAACGCCCTCTGGGGGGCAAGGGGGGAAGCAAGGGGGGAGGAGGGTGACTGGCTTGTGGTTGTGGAGCATCAAGTTCTCAAAATGTAGTATGACAGAGATTGGCCACACATTGATCATAATGTTGTTTTCAATAATTTTCTTAATAATAATCTTTCACTGGTTTAGCCTAGGATTCGAATTAAGAACATCACTCAACATGTATAGGAACACAAGTCAAGCCTTTACCATTTTTGTTTTTAATAATGGAATATAAACTTAGTTGTATATTCGTCTTACGACCTTATTATGTGCTATTCAAAACTACATTGGTATATCACATATTTCAATTATTTCATTTTCCCAACTTACTAAATTTCAGATTCATTATCACAATGAAACAAGTCATTAGTGCTTCTAAGCATATGGCCCTGTGGCGCAACGGATAACGCGTCTGACTACGGATCAGAAGATTCCAGGTTCGAATCCTGGCAGGGTCGATAGCATTTTACTTTCATATGTGTAACAATTGATAAAAACAAAGAAGTGTTCGTGATCTATAGAAAATAAAAACTGACTGACGAATAACATATACAACAATGTTATAGAAAAACACCTTTTATCAGATGAGTTAGACGACGTGTAGAAGATAACCGAATGGTGGAGCATTTGCAACTACTGTCGAAAACTCCCGACAATTTGTTTTTAATAAATAGGAATAAAATAATTAATTTCATTTGGGAAATAGCGTTTCAACATTAACATTTCTTTAGTAGTAATTAAAATTTAAATTATTTATAAAAACAAGATTCCATTAATGAGTTTTAGGAAATGTTGGCTTTATGTCCTTGTTACGAAGTCGATGTAACTGCTTAGAAATCTCGTTTAAGTTTCAATTCTCACTTTCTGTTTTCGGAATTGTATACGTCATTGTAGTCCTGTTTTATTACATTTTATTATCCAATAATAATAATTAATAGTTCTCACAGCGATAATATTGCTGTACAGAAAACGAACTAAAAGGAGTATTGAACAGTCTTTGTATACGTTACTAAAATTAAGGAGTACCCTTATCAAGCGACAATATACTAAATAAACACTATAATTTAATTTCTACATTAACATGAACAATTATTAAATAGGTATTTACAATGAATCAATCCACCAATAAGCAAAACAATCTGGGCCTGTCCGGGATTTGAACCCGGGACCTCTCGCACCCAAAGCGAGAATCATACCCCTAGACCAACAGGCCAGTTACGGTAGAACCCTCTAACCCAAGAACATAAAGAAAATCATTAAAATTTTTTTATGGAGGGCTTTTAACAATGAAATTGACGGAATATTCTTTCTAATTTGTTTCAATGGTGGTGCAATTATATTATTCAAATAATTGAATTCTAATGTAGAAATGTTGGAACCAACATTTATTATTTAGAATAGGTAGAAAGGTATAGAATTTTTTAAAAAATCCATGCAAACTCTAATACTTCCTAACAATATGAACAGAGGTATTTTGCATCATCTTCCATTTACAACTTCTACAATAATAAAGTTCACTCCTAACCTCAAAATACTCACAACATGTATCTTGCTCAGAAAGATATTGAGATCTACATCAATTCTGTGGGCCACTATACAAATTTGCATGTTTTCTATCGCGATGGCATAAGTAGTAGGGAATAATCCATAAATAATGTCCTAATGCGTATTGTTTAACAAAACGTCAGACAGCCGAAGAGTATCTCGGTCGGCGACCATGTTGGCTTGGTGATATCGAAGATGCTTGGCCGCGACTGCAGCGTTGCCAAGGTGTCAACTAACTCACCCGATTCTGTACATTGCTTAGAACATTGGCAACATGACTTGAGATGCGCGTATCCTGGAGTGTACGCTATACCTGGAGTGTATCCTATACGCGTATCCAAGCAGTGTTCAGCAACCATATCATGTACTTCAGGCAAAATTGTTTATCATTTCTTACTTGAGTATTTTTTACAAAAACAAGGAAACAAACAAATCATAATAAAATGTTCGTCCTGATATATGTATTACTACTATTTGAGTATTTTTTAAAAAGTTTTCTTACTTGATTACCGAATGTTTCCAATACATAAAATTTCCTATATTTTGAGATAAATGAGAACAGACGTTATGGCTCTATTATATTATTTCCTCGCATGTCGACTCCACGCAGACATCGTGACAACGATGTGTAAGGTTATCACTCTCAACCTTTGATATCGACCTCCGTTACAAGCTTCCAAACTGTCTACAAATCTTTATTCACATGATGCTGTAACATCTCGCCTCTTAACGCATCCGGCAAATGTACGTAGTTGGATGTAGTTGCTGGCCGAAATAAATTTTATATAAAAAAAATCAAGAGAAGACGGGATAAATGTAAGATTCTACAGAGTAAATTGCAGCTGTGGCCAAATTATTATGTAAACCTTTAGCATCAACGTATGTTTTGAAATTCTGTATTTAATATGCATATCTGGTTAGATGAAATTGTTCCGAGGTGAATGTGAAGTGTCCAGTGGTGAGTTTGAACATTTTTCGAGAAATTTCAATTGTATAGGTTAGCTATAATTACTTGAAACTGCTGACTGTTGAAAATCGGGTGTATTGTCGCAGTTCTACATACATGATATACGAGTATTAAGAATTTGTTGAGTGTTGTAAATATCAGTGTTTAATCAGTTAATAACGACAAGGGATGGATTCGCTGGAAACAAACGCTTGTATATGACGCAGATATTCACAATAGTAGTTGTAAAAACTAGCAACAATATGCGTAAAGAGTAAAGTTGTTAACAAATGTAGTGCAAACAAAATACAGAAACAATTGTAAACTTCCACTGCAATGAACTTATCTTAGTTTTCAGTAATTAATTAGGTTTAAAGAAGGTTTACTATAATAATTTGGCCACTTCTTTAAGTTTAGACAAATATTTTTTAGGTATTTATTGTAAAAAAAATAAGTAAACAGTTTTTGATGCGTTTAAAATTTCTCAAAATGCTACTGAAGGAAGTCAAAAATGGAAAGAATAATAAATTATTCGGATGGTATCCAATTTGTTATTTTATATTAAGTTTACTTTCATTCTTTTACCTTCCATTAACGCTCATTATTTGATATATTTTCTTCTGAAACGAGAAAATAATGTGGTGCACTTGCGTAATCAAACGTTCCTTTTCTGTTGCTTTTCTGCTTGTTATCGATATACTAACGTCCTTCGCAAAATGATGAAATATGATTGGAACTATAATATTTCAGTAAAGAAAGTTGATATATCGCAAATTTTCTTTTTAAAAAGATTTATTATAAAGAATAACGGGGCAGATACATTTTCCTTCTTTAACATTCAATTTACTGTACACCGTACGGAGACAAATCGTTTGTGAATGCATTTCCTTGTGTCAACATTTCTGCCAACAGAAGAAATGTAAATCTATGAAGCGTTTCTTTGATGCCAGAAAAGTAGGGGAAGTGCTCGACTCCAGGAAAAGGCTTCAATATAGGAATGTATTCATTAAAAGTTGCGAATGCGTTAGGAACACCAATTTGTACCGAAAAGTCTTTGCCATACAAGCCAGCAAACACACCCTCATTTGAAAGGAACCCGGCCTGAGCTGCAGTTTCATAGAAGAGACGACTCGTTAAAACCAGTGGCGGCTGGAGCCTTCAAAAGTTGAGGGCTAACAAAATTATGCCGGAATTGGTCGCAAAGGTTGCTGGGTCTCCGAAAACAAACACTGGTGTCCGGGAGGATCGGCGAAATCATGAAAGCAAGAACTCTTCTCCGAATGAACGAGATTGGTACTACATTCAACTTAAGTTTTTTTTAGTTTTTGTAAGGTGGACAATTCTCATTCAAATATTAAAATTGGTACGTTTTTTTATTTATACGTAAATTGACCCTAAAATGAATGGGTTTTAACGTACACATATCTGGCACTCAATTCACAGTCTCCTCATGAAGTTTTCTCCCCCCGACTCCCTCTGGAATCTTGTCATCGAAACGCACGCAAACTCGTTCTCAAACAATTGTCATACTCGTCATGCATCAATTGTCAAACTCATACTCATATTCATACATACCCAAATTCTTAAAAACTCATACACACTCATACAACACATTCTCACCCAAACTCACGTCAGAACCTTAGAGAAGATTTCAACTGTTTGAGTAATGCAATTTTATGTTGCAATAATTCTTGAATGCTTTAATTCAACATTCGTGGTAATAAAACCAAATCAAAATAATATTGTAAATAACAATAAAAGTCATACCTAATGCATGGGATCTGCATCGTCACTGCAGCCAAAGTCACGTGTTAGTAGACGGATGTGTCAGTATAATCTGAATGATAACCGATATAATACGTCATTTTAGGTTAAGAAACTATAATCTCACATTCTGAAAGATAAACAGCAGATGTAACACACAATAATCACAACCTGCCAAGGTGGCCTGTTGGTCTAGGGGTATGATTCTCGCTTCGGGTGCGAGAGGTCCCGGGTTCAAATCCCGTACAGGCCCGATTTTATTCATTCCCTTATACAAGATGAAGCGGTTTTATACGTCATCACTGAAAGCAAAGGAAGTAATTCTCACATCCTCCTCAAGGTTGGTTCCCGATAAATAAAAAACATTCAATGAAATCTTTGATTCATAACCATTTGTAGAAACTTTCAAGGCAATAGAGCGCTTTCTCTGGAATCTTAAAATATATATCAAAGGAAGGTAAAAAAAGTACATTGTGAGAAACTATTTTTCAAAAGTAATAATATAATAAAAACATTAAACCCAATAAATCTGGATAAACAACACATAACTTAGGAGGAGTATTCATGCAAGTTGATAGATACGAAATACGTTGATTTTGACTCCTAGATACGAAATATCTAGGAGTCAAAACTTAACATTCTTGAAGTTTTAAATGAAACATAAAATTGCTTTGTGTAATTTCATTTAATGACACTGCTGGTAAATAACTGTTAAACTGCGAAAACCTATTACTTGCAACTTGAGTCTTACAATATTGTAGGCGTATTCAATGCGCAGTGGCGGATGCAGGGAGAGGGGGGTGCACGGGAGCCGCGGTCCACCCACAAGAAGGGCCTAGAGTTTGATACCTCCCTTAATTTGATTAATAGTATGGACTATTCTTAAGCGCAGATCAATGAAACATTAATTCAAATTCCCAACGTTTCGGCTTCTATGAAGCCTTCATCAGGGTATTTTCCTGATCTCTCAGACCTATCCACGATTCTCCCCATTCATTTCCTCGATTCATTCTCCTCACATTTGCATTCTTACACTTCTTGGCTTTCATTTCACATGTATTCCTTCCACCACGCCACATTACTACGCCTCCTTGGAACTGCACACCTCATCCTCACATGTCCTCTCACCTCTCAGACTGTCTATGCTACATCATCTACATTCATGAAAACAATATAAAACATATAACAATAGAAAAATAATGAAACGGCATTGATTTTGACCGAAAATGCTAATATTTAATAGTGATATTCCGCCTTTTCACAAACGGCGCGTACCAACTGAAATCTCACACTCATTGTCAGTATGTTACTGCTGACTCAGCTGAAGTCATGAGATGGCAAGGCTCCAGAGAATAGGCCGTCTGCCATTAAATATTTGCTATTCATGCATTCACGGAATAGCATATTTTTTTGTATTCTGATCAGTAGGGAATTGTTGATTTGTGCATTCGTAATTACTGTACATTGTTATTGCAATATTTCGAATACCGCGTTTTCGTTAAAAATGTAAATCATTGCAATTTGAAACTAGTGGTGTTACAGAATGGCACAGACTTTCCCGTATTAGTTTTTTACTTCCTTTGGTAGCTATTCGCAATTGTCACATATTCTTATTAGCTGCTATCTATCGCCGCCCAAACTACATTTTTTTGACATTTTCTTAATTTTTTGCGTTCCTAATAGGAGAACGGAAATATTATTTTAAGAATATTAAAGAACAGTATCACCTCGCTCTAAACGACAATTTTCTTTGAAAAATTTGGGACCGTTCTTAAGAAAATGGCGTTTAAGAGCTACTGTAAATGCGAAAATTAAAGCTCTTTTCACACAAATCTTTTATCATTTTGAAAAACTTCATTCGAAGTCATTTAACTCACAAATACAATACAAATACACATTCATTAACTCACAAATACAATGTGATTACAAATTGCTTGAAATGTGCATATTAACGGTGTGAGGTATCTTTTAAAAAAAATTACATTTGTGTAATTTTTGAAAAAACAAACAAAAAAAACCAAAATGGACTTTACGTCACATTAAAGAGTGCAATTAGCACTATCATTTCCAAACGTTTGAAGAAAAAATCTGGAGTTATTTTTTACAAAACGGCGTTTGAGCCTTTTGAAAATGCGGGCTTTTGAGCTAGTTTTCACGGAAAACGGTTGAATTTTCGAGAAGATTTATCTGACATTATTTAAAGCATATGCACTCATAAATATAAGAATGTGAACAAATCGCCGCTAATGTAAATATTAACGACGTGAGAGACAAATAAAAAAATTAAATTTTTGTAATTTAGAATAGAGCAGTATGGCGTTGACGTCGTCTCATAGAGTAAATTAGGCCTTATCCTTACCAAAAATTTAAAGAAGAAATTTGGAGCTGTTTTGAGAAAATCCTTGTTTTTGTATTTTTTTTTAAATTGCACATATTGCAAGCAATGTAACGCGAAAACTACTTAATGAAAGAACTCACTCTGGAGAACAAATTTTATTTGAAGGAAAACTCTCTATCTTCAATTTTGTAGTTGTGGGAAGAAGCCAAAGAAATGTCTTTAAAAAAAATTAAAACCTGTTGCAATTTTCGAAAATTGAGATTTAACCGTGAAATTAGGATCTATGCTACCTTATTAAGTGTAATTTATTCTTACAAGAAATTTACAGAAAAAATTGGCGCCGTTTCTGATAAAATTTTGAAAATTTCCTAGGGGCTTCGTGTGAAGTATCCCCAAATTTTGAAGAACGTTTTTCAAAGTCTCAGTGCTTCGACTGAAGCCTCATTGACAGAGATTTCTTCAATTTGAAAAAAAATCCTACGTATGGTTTAGGTGCTAGTGGTGTTCACAGACGGACGGACGGACGGACGATTTGCTTTCAATTGCTTTTTCGGTATCAAGGACACACTAAACAGGGATTCAGGCTACACCATGTGTTGGAGATTTTTTTTTGTTAACTTAGCAACTGGATGTATCCACGTTTTCATTATCGGGGCCCGGCAATGAATATTTTTCTGCCGGAAATTCGCCATATTTTCGCGCAGCATTACATAACTTTCCCCATACATACTATATTACTCTGTATATATGTATGTATACGGGAAAGTAAAAATTATCATTCGAGAGTATTTTACTCTATTTTTTGTTCTTAAGAATTGTGCATGCTACTTTTTGGAAAACCATTTTTCAGCGTGATTTATTCAGTAGCATTTTAGCTACTGCAGGCCACTAGTTAACTACTCAATTCTGAGTTCCTTCTTCAATCCTTCGCTCTGTGGCCACATTCTTTGCATAGGAAAGAGGGGAAAACGTTGAGTTTAGATAATGAAGTTCATTCCCGTAATTCCAAGAACAGTCTACATTATGTAACCATTCTGACCAATGTGTTTTATGTCATCTTGATTCTTTGTAACAACGGCTTGGTCATTTAACAATCCTCCGAAACTATAATGCGTACAAAGATTAGTTTCCGAATGAATAAGCACATTTTAAATTGAACCGAGAACAAACTAGATTACAGGGGTTTGGGTAGATCTTTACCAAAATCGCAATTGATAAAGATAGGCGTTTTCAGGAATTTTCTGAGTGTATATGGGCGCCTTTGGGTGTAGAGCCCCGCCAACATTAAGGAATAAAGTTTTTAAAGGAATTTTGCATCAATGCAGAATTGAAAACTATTTTTCATATAATTTGTTTATTTGTAATAAGTTGGAGTAAATATTTGTTAAATTGTAATTATTTGTAATAAGAAAATATTGCATATCAATGAATATACATTATGTTTTATTTTTTATTTGGTATTGTTTTGACCTTTAACAGCTTGTCCTTCTATCAACCTCACCTTATTATATGTAACGAAATGTATGATAGAATTTCCAAATAATAATCAGAATTCCCTCAGCTCTTTGATGTTTTCCGTAGATATCACAAGAATGATGCATAAGAAAGTACATTGAAAACATACAATTGATTGTCACAAACAGTCATCACACAACACGATTTAAGCACTCACATGTGTTCAAGAAAGAATTCTCATCACTTTGTACTTCTTGTAATATCCCTATAACTACCCAACATATTTTAATAGATTGCCCAGTGCATTCAGACTCACGTATTGCTCATTCCCTTACAAATTGTGTCCCCTAATTACTTACAGAAAAATCTCAAGTACACAATGTTTTGAAATTTCTAAAAATGTAGATTTATTTAATTCACTGTAAAGAATTATATATATATATATATATATATATATATATATATATATATATATATGGTCGCTAATGACCTTGCAGTTCATGCGACCAAAACATTAAGCTTATTAAAAAAACACGATGTAAGCAAGACCAACTGCTTTTCCATTTCGTGCGAACTTGCCAAGTTGCGCACGACCCGCAACCTATCGTTTCTGTTCGAGCCGCGCATTTCAAACAACGCAAATGCCGTAGCTTTTTATTAATAAAGGAAAGTTGCAATTGATCAATCTCTACTCCTATTTTTTTTTTCAAAATCTATTGTTTAAAATCGTTTACCGGGAGCCGATAGCCTTTAATACGTATGATGACATTCCTTGCGATAAAAATTGGTAAAAACCGTATTTTTTGTGAATGTGTGACATCAGCGTCTGGAAAGGAGGGGCACTGTGGTCCTTCTCCCTTGAGTGCATCATTGTAGATAATAGAGCTCTCAATACCCGCAAACACGTCAACCCACCCATCTTAGAAAAGTGCGGGTCCACCCCACCCGCATTCCTGCGGGTAATCGTATGATACGGGTACCCGCATGATAAGGGTACCCGTTTAGCGATACTTAACGAAACAAATCGAAGTTAATCAAAAACTTGCATTTTCTTTAATCTTCGGATAGTCGACTAACCTCCGTT
Organism: Acheta domesticus; assembly: GCA_031308135.1. Classification (NCBI taxonomy): domain Eukaryota; kingdom Metazoa; phylum Arthropoda; class Insecta; order Orthoptera; family Gryllidae; genus Acheta; species Acheta domesticus. Next base: position 166,043,063 of record JAHLJT010002406.1, on the reverse strand, counting down.
CGTCCGGCACTCACGGTTCACTAATGAGGTGTCATTCGCCGCGTCCTGGCCCCCTGGTGGGAAACTGATCGTTTTTTGCGGATCCATCCAAAAGATTCTAAGAAATTTCTGTAAAAACGAAAATTTTCCTTTTTGATACAACTGGAAGGCGTTTTGGGTGACTTATGGCACATGCAATCAGAAGCTCATTCGATTCCTCTTTGACAACACAAATCAATTGGCACAATTCTTAGTTCTTTCTATGATATTATCAAACAATTCTTCTGAATCACATGTTTGTATGGTTTTAGTGCATCGTGAGTTCATTGATGAAACACGTGAATTTCTGAACTGCCTTTCCGACATTTACACTGAAATCATTATAACTTGATTCATCTGATGGACGATAATTAAACCCAACTTTGCAATGAAACAAAAAAATTAAGTAAGCATTTTAATCGATATTTTTTCATGCAACTTTCCATGCACGAAAATAGACGAGCCAGGTAAATGGAATTTTTTTAAGAACTTGCAAAACCATAGAACAATTTATCGCAAAAATACAGGCTGAAGGCCCCACGTTAAGGTTGGTATGTATTGTTTTGAAATCAGTTGTTCGGAAATCGGAAGTTTGATATTCAAATATACCGGTTTATTTCATTCCAGTTCGTCGTAGTGCGGCAGTCAATGAATCCCATCGAATCGTATCGAATAAATAACGTGTAGAATTTCAGACTATAAATCTCCAAGTGGTTACGATTAACGCCCATAATTGCTCTAGTTCGTGAACGAGCCGAGGTGGTAAGGCGTCATCCCAAGGAGACAAAAAATACCCGGAAGACGAGAGGCATCAGTGCCCGTGGGCAATGATGCTACATGCAGCCTCTCTCTCGTGCGAAGCCTGGTGTGGGGTGCAGGGCGGTAATACAGGCATGCTCGTTCGGTAAGGAGAAGGCGTAAGCAAGGGCAATGGAGCCAGAAGTGGGGTTAAATGAATTGCGAGAATGATGGGATGAGGAAGAGGATGACGTATTGCATCTAAAGAGAGATTGCACTGTGTAGGGGTGGTTCCGTTTGAGGGAAAAGTGAAGGAACAGCGATACAAAAAAGGAGGAAGGAATGTAAGCGTAGGTATTGATTGTGGGTTGAAAGGGGTGCGTATTGTATGAAGGGGTGGAAGAATGGGTAGTGAAGAGTTCGAAAGGAGGAGAGCAGATTGAGAAGAAGTGTGTTACGAATACAGGTAAGAACTGGACAGGTGTTCGTCTCAAAAAAAAGATGGAAAAATGATATGTTAAAAGACCTCAACATTATGAAAGTAAAGAAGTGGAAGAAGATAGCGGAAAACAAAAGATGGAATGCTGTTGTACGTGAGGCCCGCAAAGGACTGTAGAGCTAGAGAAGAAGAAGAAGATTGGATAGCTGTTGGTGGATGAAGCGGGGCCTTGCTGGTGAGCGTGGGTGGCGAATAGGGCGAGGCTCGGGTTGGCGAGAGCCTCAGCGCTGACGGGAGCGGGCGCGGTGCGGGTGGCGGGTTGCGGAGATGCGGAGGCCAGGGGGAGGGAGAGGTTCCGGCGCAGAAGAGAGCCCCCGAGCCGCCGCTGAGCGGCGCGGAGCAGCCTCGAGACGCGCGGACAAGGCGGGCAGTGTCCGGCGCTGACGTGTCCGGAAGCTGTGAATCACGGCTCCCGGGCGCTTGCGCGCACGCTCCGCCCGCCTCGGCCGGATCCGGCAGCGCCCCAGGCGCGGCCCCGCCACGCCCCCGCCCGCCGTCCCTATCTTCCTTACGCTCGCTCCGTCCCCGCACGCCCGCCACAGCACCGTAACCACCACCCCACTGTCCCTCCCCGCCCCCCTTCATCAACCCCCACTCCGGCCCACATCTTCCTCTTGTCCGGCCGTGCTCTTCTGGCCTTTCCAGCTGATTTTTCACCCCTCACCCTGTTACTGCATGTCAAATGTCACTGAAGTTAAACTGCGTTAAAATACTAGTTCAATGTAGTATACGATAAAGTGATATTGTTCGTAGATAATAGCAAAGAAGAAGAAGATGATGATGATGGTGATGATGATATCCATTGCGGCGAACATAGGAATCAAAATCCAGTTGATGGCATTGGACGCCCAAGTGGCGTCAAATTTGCAAATGCTGTCAATGACTTCAATCAATAGAGCGCATGTCGAGGGCAAGCAATAGGCAATTATCCAACACCCAGACAATAGAAAGAACATTATAATATTACTGTCTTAAGACAGTCTGCAGCAAATATTGCAAAATTTCGTCCTAACAAAAATGTTGTCTTTTAGTGACATCAAAATGCATATTCATTCGGCAACGAATGGTCATTAATCAACTGCAAAAGTGTTGAGGGATTAAATGATGATATGCTGTGAAGGCCTCACAGTATTGGTACTACTCAAATTGCAGAACATCTTTCTGTAGTTGTCTCCCTCTCCACTTCCCCACTTGCTGGCGACTGCATCACCTCTCGCTCCCTTGACCGGGCACGCCTTGGGCATTTCCCCCCTCGATGTGAAAGAGAGAGCGCGAGAGAGCGAGAGCGACAGAGACAGAGAGAGCGAGAGGGCGAGATTGAGAGGGTGAGCAGGGTGCAGGGATCTGCTCGCTGCGAATCTAAACAAACCGAGCGTCCCGGACGCCGCGTCGCCACTTCGCGGTCTTTAAAGTTTCCCGGCGCCTCCATCGCCCACGCCGGCGCCGCGTCTCTCAGGCATGAGGACTGTTTCAAAATAGTTTTGAAAATTAACTTTTTCTGAGACAATATTGATTGAATCGTAGCTTCATTTTGATGATTTTGATCTATCTCGAATCTGATGGAATTCTTTGGAACCATGAAATTCCTCCAACGCTTTGCCTAGTTAATCCTTGTTCTGCGCCATCGTGCCATTTTTTACTTTCCGGTATACGGAGTAATATACGTAGTATAGGGAAGGTTATGTAATGCTGCGCAAAATTATGGCGACTTTTCGGCAGAAAAAAATTCGTTGCCAGACCCTGATAGCGAAAAAGTGGATTAATGCAGTTGCTAAATTAAGAAGAAGAAAAATCCCCTAACACGTGGTGTAGACAGAATCCCTGTTTTGTAAGTCGTTGATACCGAAAAACCAATTGAAAGCAAAACGCCCGTCCGTCCGTCTCTGTCCGTCTGTCCGGTGTATGTGAACAACACTAGCGCCTAAACTATGCATACGATTTTTTTCCAAATTGACAAAATCCTTGTCATCTGGCCTGAGTCGAAGCTCTGAGATTTTGAAAAACATTCATTAATTTTTGGGGGTACTTTACATGAAGCCCCCGGGACATTTTCAAAATTTTCTCGAAAACGGCTCCAAAGTGGCATAGGTCCCATTTTCATGATTAACTCTCAATTTTCGAAAATTACGGAAGTTTGAATTTTATATAGCGTCTTCCTTCAACTACAAAATTGCAGATAGAGATTTTTCCTTCAAATAAAATTTGTTCTTCATCGTGAGTTTTTTTTCACGGTTATGTACATTTTTTTGAAGCGTTTAGTAGTTTTCGCACAATATAGCGTGCAATATGTGCAATTACAAAAAAAAAAAAAAAAAAAAAAAAAAAAAAAAAAAAAAAAACAACAGAAACAAGATTTTCTCGAAAACTGCTGGAAATTTTTTCTTTAAACTTTTGGTAGGGATAGTGCTGAATGTGGTATATGAGGTGACATAAACGTCATATTGCTCTATTCTTTTATTTTTTTCAGAAATTGCAAAAATGTAATTTTTTTGACTTGTCTCTCATGTCGTTAATATTTACATTAGCGACGATTTGTTTACACTATTATATTAATGAGTACATGTGATTTAAATATTGTCAGGGAAAGTTTCTCGAGAACCCAACTGTTTTCTGTGAAAAGTAGCTCAAATTTCCGCGTTTTCAGAAACGCTCAAACGCCATTTTTTTATAAATGGCTCCAAATTCTCTCTTCAAACTTTTGGAACAGATGGTGCTGATTGCACTTTTTAATATGACGTGAAGTTTATTTTGAGTTTTTTTTGTTTTTTTTGTTTTTTAAAAAATTACACAAATGTTTTTTTTTTTTCAAAAATCTCTCACATCTTTAATATGCACATTACCAGCAATTTGTAAACGTTATTGCATTTGTGAATGTAAGCGCTTCAAATAAAGTATTTTGAAAACTCAAAAATTTTCTGTGAAAAAGAGCTTCAAATTTCGCATTTTTAGTTGCGCTTAAACGCCATTTTCTTAAAAACAGCTACAAATTTTTAAAAGAAAATTGCCATTTAGGACGAGGTTTTTATGTTCTTTAATATTCTAAAATTAATATTTCCGTTTTATCATTAGGAAATAGAAAAATTAAGAAAATGTCAAAAAAGACGGCGGTAGATGGCAGCTGGCAAGTGTATGTGGCAATTTCAAAGAACTACTCCAGACCGAAAGAAATAGAAAACATACGGGAAAGTCTGTGCTATTTTGTAGCACCACTAATTCCATTTTCTTCTACTTCCTTTTTTTTATTATCTTCCTCTGTAACATTACCTTCTGTTCAATCTCTTCATAACATACCTCGTCCAAACCATTCTTTTTCTTTTCCTCTTTCTTTTCACATTATCCATTCCTCTTCGAATCTCTTAAGGACCTCTTGGTTGGACAAGTTTCCTCATCTCAGTTCGTTCTGTTAATAGATTTGTCTTCATTCCTTCTGAATCCCCCCTCAAATTCTATATACGTAGTATGTAGCTCTAACATACAAATATGATTTACAAACCTGATGATTCCATAATTCTGTGGCAACAGTGGAGGGGACAAATTTTCATCCGATCCTTCACCAGACCGCCTTCCCGCCCGAAGCGTCACCAGGTGACGCAAGCTGCTACCAGAGGGAGCTGGCGCACCTGGCAGATTTCCAATATAAGTTATTCTCTCTTTCAATTATTCCCAATATTTTAAAGAGATTTTCATAATTTCTACCAATTCGTTATGAATATAATTACACTTCGAACCTATGCTGATGGGAGTGATGAGATAAAATTGCAGGTCCCACCGAGATTTGAACTCGGATCGCTGGATTCAGAGTCCAGAGTGCTAACCATTACACCATGGAACCGCTGTGAGAGCTGTTAAGTCCAGGACAATCATTACTAATTAGTCGTTGCCTATAGTGAAAAAACAACCAAATGTACATAATGAAATGAAAAATTATATTTTTACAAAAGAGATGCAGCTCTCTCCAGTATATATCCCACTTGATAAAATCTCAGATTGCAAATTCACAAATAGTGTTTAATTTAAACTCGGGTTTCAGATGGAATTTCAGAATAAAAACCTTCTTTTCCACTTTTCACTTCTAATTATTAGGATGAATCGCGAGTCCGTATAAGGAAAGGTCGCATCGGTTTCTAAAACTTTTCTTTATACGATGGTTAATTTTTTAGTTATATCTCGCATACGTATGTCCAATACAGTACGTGTTCTTTTCAATGGATACAGATGTGAAACCCACATTAAAATGTACGTATGTTCATTACTGCACTTGTTTTCTGCAACTCTTTTTATTTCTAATAATTCTTAAATTTCCAAAACAGTTCTTATACGGTGTGGCAAATTTATATATACGGTTGAAAATTCAGTCTGCTAATCCGCGTGTTACCATTGTTGAAATATTTTGGCTTTTTGAAATACAACGTGAGATATCTTAAAACGTATAACACGAAGCGAATTGCTGCACCTTTTCACGGAACTTTTTTCATTTCTCCCTCCTGTATTTTATTTCTGTTTGGCACGCCGCGAACATGCAGAATTCTACAATACGAACCATCCACGTATAACGCTGGTCAGTCGTTCTGCGAAACCGAATCAGAAGTGGAACCTTGAGAAAGATTCAGGCGACAACGACAGCGAAGACACCGGCCATCGGAGCACTTTATCTTACATTTGTTAGCGTTGAGTTGGCATGGTGCGGCAGTATAGTGAACTATTAAGTAACATAGTACATGTGATTGATACGATTGTGCTCTAAATACATCAGTAATTATGAAAGGATAACCATAAGAATGAGTGTATTTAGGATAGAACAAAAAGGAAGACATGTCTCTCAAAATATTTAACTGTTCTTTTTATTTAGAGTATTGTACATTAATTAAATCTTGAGTTGCAAGCCGACTTCTGTAATACAGCACTAACACCAAGTTAGAAATTCAGGTTAGTTTTTCTTAAATCACCTCACCCTCTTGGCCCCAAAAGCCAGAGAGCCGCGGAGCGAAAATGTGTTATACGCGCACAGCTTCTTGAGCCCTGGAATTCCTACCACACTCTTTTGCCAACATTAGTTGAATTAAGAATAAATGACTAGCAACGAAAGTCATAGACAAAATCTGATATCCAATAATGTTCGTTCCCGTGTAATAGAAACTATTTTGCATCGAAAAATTTGATATAATATTATTTTTGTCGAAATAACCAAACTCCCTACTCCTCTCGCAACTAGCGAAGCGAGGGCTCAAGAAAACGTGCTCAATGAGTAAGATACGACTGCTTCACCCAGTGCAACTGGCAGGGGGCACTAAAAAAAAAGCCGTGAGAGTCCGTTTTGGGCAGCGGCGACAGTGGCGGTGGCGGTGGTGGCGGTGGCGGTGGTGGTGGTGGCGGTGCGGCGGCACGCTGGGGATGGCGGTGCGGTGGCAGGTGGCGATGGCTGTGGCTGTGGCGGTGGCTGGTGGCGATGGCGATGGCGGTGGCGGGTGGCGGTGGCGGGTGGCGGTGGCGGTGGCGGTGGCGGGGCGGTGCGGTGGCGGTGGCGGTGGCGGTGGCTGTGGCGGTGGGCGGCTGGCGGTGGCGGTGGCGGTGGCGGTGGCCGGCGGCGGTGGCGGCGGCGGCGGCAAGTGGCACGCGGCGGGAGGTTACGGCTGTGGAAGAATACTCCTGGCAGCGGCGCGTCAGCCGTGGCCGCTGTCGCCCGAGCATCCGGCGCCTCCGCTAAATTTAGAGGCGTAATGAGCGGCGTCGGCGAGGAAGAACAACAGACGCGCGCGTTGCCGGCGTCGCGTGGCGCTACCCTCGCACCCGCCCCGTCAGAGCGCTCTGGCGGGAAGACGAGGCGGCGCGAAACAACTGATGAGCACACGGACAGATGAAACGCATGACCGGTGTTTGATGGTTGAAAGCCGTGTCGAAGATAGGTTTCAACTTCTTCCCTTTTAACGTTTAATTTCCTAACTTTTAACTGCTATCACATATTATTTTATTTTCATTACTATTTGCTGCGGGTTAGGTGTATTTCAACTGTTCGGGATAGTGAGACCTAAGACTGATGATCCTATTAAATTGACGTTAGCTGCAAAGATGAGGTGAATGATGATGGAGCAATAGTCAAGTGAAAGGCAGGGAAAATAGATCGCCGTGAAAACCCCAACAAATCCCACATGGATCGACCTGAATTTGAATCTCGATACCCAGAGGTGGAATGGGTTTGCACTAGTAATTACACCACGAGCTCCTCCTATTCTTAAACCTGAGGGTTGTGAGGGTATGTCCGTATGTCGTATGTTCCGTCATTGCCAAACAAAACTCGCTGAGAGTCGTGCATTAACTTGGCTGTGTGCTAATGTTTGGGGTGGGGATTCTATTCTCAAATTCGTTTCCCCTTCCCAGCTTTGTACCGGGTTGAATATATATTTTCCAACCTTCCTTACCGAAATGCAATATACAATTACGTCAAAGAACAATAACGTATTATCATTATTGGTTTGTGGAACTTGACTCCAAAGAAGTGTTTCGAGTTCATACACAGCGAGTCACAATCGCATACGGAGTCTCGTTTCTACAGGAAAGTTTCGTCAATAATTAAATGTTTTTGAACATACGAACGCCATTCAATTTAAACTCAATTAATAATAAAGATCTCATCTGTAGAGGGCTTTGCATTATCACAAACTCTACGCTCATTTCGAACGAACCTTCAACATAGCTTTATGGGCAACGTATGTTCATTTATTGTGAAGAAATTTCGACATAATCTTTTTAGTGTTTTGTACACTGCGCCTGTACCATTATGCAATATGCTCCTCACGTATACCTCCGCCGTTTAGCACGTTGTATTGCCCCTGAATTTACAGTCACGGTTATTCGTAGACCAGCGAATACTCAATTGCAGAGGCGGCAATTGCTTACGTTACATGGTTGCACAACCCTCAAATAACCATAATATCCCCTTCATTGTTATTAATGAATCTTTTGATTTAATGTCTTTAAATAATCGAGATATTGTAGCAATAACGATGTATGAAATAATTTTTAAATCAAAGAACCGCAGTCGAGTCGATCGCAGTCTTGGGAGTCTGGTTTCAAGCCAGGCAAATGCACCAAGTCACGCTCTGATGGTTTTAACAATGCAAGGCACAAAACTCCCATCTTCACTCAAGTCCCGATGCGCCAACAGTCGGTCACTCTCCGTACGTTTTAGTACCGCAACAATAATATTCTATTGAATCCGCCAAAAGCTGTCACGTGGAGTGAGGGGAAGACATTGCCGACTGCCTCTTGGGGGAACACCAGTTTTCTGTCTCTCTCTAACATAACTGTATTTACGCATGTTATTATATTTGTCTGTTATTAGATGTACACAATTTCGATAAATTTTTAACAATATCAAGTGGATTATTTCTTAATGAAGAATTTAGTTTTTTAAAATTTGTCATGTGTACTTGTAGATGAGTGCAGTTACTTTTGTTCTTGCTGTTGTACAGTTGACGACACTTCTGCTGCTGATGTCTGGGAACTGTAACTGACAAATATTTCGAAACGACGTAATAATATTTTCTACTTTTGTGTATGAACTTTTGTTTTAATTTAATTTAATTCTTGAGTTCTTGAAGATTGAAAGTGTTAAATATTTATTTTCCTGGAATTAGACAATGAATTCAGAAGAAAATTTAAAACAAAAAAGGATTCATTTGGATCATGCCCTATTGAAAAAAACAAACAAGAAACAACAACTAAATACTTAGAGACCTCGAAACCCAACTATGTGTCTTCAAAATTGTACTGAAAATGTAAAATCATAAGCCAACAGCATTTGATCGAAAATTTAGCAATGTCTTTTCACAGCAAATACATGTGCTTATGGGGGTGTAATTAAAAGACGTGTGTGTTTTGCTTTCCCAGCAAATAGGAGGTGAGGATATATGGTCGAAGACAGTGTTTAAAACAACGAATAGCGAAGCATACTTTTCGTTATGATCATACTTTTCGTTATGATTAAAGGTTTAAGCCACCTAAAAAAAACATGACGCATCTGGAAACCACATAAAAATGGTTCGCAGCTACCATTATTATGCACAACGAGTATGTAAGACCAATTAGTAACTAATGCATTTCTCTAAATTACATTCCCGTCATTCAATTGGGTTGCAACTCCCTAATGGGAGGATCATCAAGCGCCATTGCTCAATTGCTTCGCATTTGCTTGAGGCAACAGACTGGCATAATAAGGAAATATACCATGCAGGATATCTACAAGAGGAGGGCATGAAGACGAAAATATTTGATGAGGTACGTGTTACTTAGAACATTTGTAAATTAAACCAAATTATATAAGATTTGTACAAGAACAGTTCATTAATATTTCTCTAGTGCTCTGAACAAGGACGCTTATGTTTTCGTACACACATTATTGCAGATACATATCACAAACACTAGGAAAATGAATAACGAGCGTCCTTGGTTTTGTTATTGAGATCGTGACTTACGCGATATCATCTCATATTTTGTTACCCATTTCGTTTTCATTTCTCATCACTCGAATTATTCATAGTTTACTGCAATTTAGCTTTTTTCCCCACCACAATCTAAACTACACTTTACAATTCTTTAGTTTACGAGTAATTATCTTAACTTCATTTACCACATTTCATTGAGATGCCTCGGCAATTACTTATCTCAGAATGTCATTAAACCCTAATTGTATCTTACCGCCACTCTAAACGATTGAAGATACGGCTTATTAGAAGTATCTAATCTCAACAAAAGAAAAATTCATGAAAAAACAATTTACAGAGAAAAGAACCCACGTCAATACTTAATAGACAATGGAATTGGAAGACGTTTAAGAAGATAATTTGTAATAAATAAGTTTATACCACTTTTTAAACGTGCTTAATTTCAAGATCCGTTATGTTAAAAATTTCGGAAGCACGATTTGCCACAAATATCAATACACAATTTTACTTCACCGAACCTCTTACCTCCGTCCTTTAAACCCCACTGAGTCATTCTATTATTGTAATTTATTTTAATGTTTTTACTTTAGTTTCAGCTTCCTCATATTTTACTATTCATACTTACAGGATACAATGACGTGTACTTACATTTCATGTACAACTTTAATTTTGTGTAAATAGATAATTTATTAAAGATGAAAAAATATTATCTGATTTTCATTAATTACACTGAATGTTTTGACTACGTATCGTGAAATTCAACACGATTTCTTTGACCATTTTCTAATTTCCAACTATTCCTTCTCAAAGCAATTTACTAACTGTTCGCATGGTTGTGTACAACATTTACGAACTTAGGGGTTTGAGAATCTTCTTTGATTCCGTTTCCCCAATAGTTCATTAATCCCCCCTATCCTAAATACTGTATGAGAAAATCTAAGAATTATTTTGAGAGAAGACATTTTTGATGGATAGGGTTAAGTCCCCTGACGTGGAATACGTATCCAATGTGAAATACCAAAGTATTGGACCTGTATTGAGCTGACGTCTCGAGACAAAATTTGGGAATTACTTTGAAGACGCTTCTGATCGAGCTTGGTTAAGGTTTTTTGTGTTAAAACGCCTGAGTGAAGTGGCAGAGCGAATTTTCTTCAGAGCGTCAACAAAATAATCGGAGCAGTAAAGAAAAGAATTGTTACTTGTGTGGCGTAAATGTTAGAATAATTATCTGACAATGATCTTGAAATCTCTCATTTTTCGAAAACTGAAAAATTAAATTTTTTTTCGGCAACTTTCTACAACTGAAATTGTGAATATACATTTTTTCTTCATGAAATGTGTTTTATAAGAAATAGATCTTCAAATAAGGTTACTGTTGAGTTTTTGGAAAATATGAGTATTTTTTGTATAATTTGGAGTCAAACATAGTCGTTCCGCTTCGAATTTCCTTCTTGAACGTAATTTGAGATGTGTTTGTGTTTGGTGACAGTTGGATGCTACGTAAGTTAGAACTTGTTTATTTGTTTCTTTCATTCGAGCTTTTGTTTCACGTGGTTTCGTTAGAAATTATTTCAAACCTATTTGATAATCCTTATTTTTTTCCCTGTTGCTAGGAATGTACTTACATTCTCAGTATACTGATGTATTTCTTTCAAGCAATCCACAAACCTTAATTAAAATTAGCCCAATTAGGTTTTCTCTCTTAAAATACAATTTAAACGTATTATGAAAAAAAATTGCTAGCCTTCAGGAAATATCAGATCGGAATGCGTCGATAGATTCCGCCTCGCGAGACGGCAGCTGTAGTTCTGTGAATTACGTCTCATTGTTCGGATATGATACAGCAGTATGAAATACAGTTGCTATACGAGCTCGTACTACCGCCGACCTGGATGGCCGATGTGGCTCGACCATGTGCGCGCTCAGCCCCTCGATCTGGAGGATCGCGAGTTCGTGTCCCACCGTGAGCATGATTGTTTGTCCCTTGTCTTTCATGCATGTGTGTTGTCGCGGAAAGCATTGTGAGTCTGCCGACCACAGAAGGAGGAGCCTGCCCCTAATGTGTCACAATATGTGACGAGTTTTACAAAAAATGACGACAGTTATATTAATTCGGAGGGATATTGTGATATAGTGTTACGTATCCATTACTAAAGGCGAGAAAGTATGCGCTGTTTTAGCGCCTCTAGTTAGTTTTTATTTCAACTTTATTTTAACAACTTTTCATTTAATTAAAGGTTCAATAAAATTATAAATTATTCAAGTGTATTTGCTCCTTGTTTCATTTCATCACAAAATGTTCACATTGAAATGCTTTTTTACATTCTTAAAACATGACGAGCGATATCGGCGTTTGGGCTTTTCACCAGAGATTCATTATCACTGTGTTGAACGTTTTCTCACTAAAAATTACGTAACATTATCACAAATCAGGGAACCACAATTTATCTTATTGATTCAACTCGGTCACCTTGATTTTACTTTAAGTAATAAGTATGGAATAAAATTCAAATTGCAATTCTATTTTTATTTAAAAATACTGATGAAAACTGGGATAAATTCTATGTAAATTCTGGAGAGTTATTTATTTATGTTCTTTAAAACCAATAGGAACAGTAGTGAAATTCTGCAAAGGGAAAAGACAAAGAAGCCGGGTAATTATGACAATTTAACCAATATACTATAAAAAACATGAACAGTGAATGAATAGTTTTGAAGATTTGAATCCAACATGAAAATTATTAATTTCCTGTCTCCTAAAAAACTTCTGCCATTGTGTTGCTTCATTTATACATTAAATAAATTCTCCAAATTAATCAGAACGATTGACAACAAATTTCAGGAATGAAAGCACAAATGATCACAGTTGTAAGCCCATAGGCTCGGAGCCTATATTATGGTCACGATAACTCGCTGGAACTGATGGATAATGCGATTTTGAAACGTCTGTTGTCAGTTTATAATGTTACCGAAAAGCGATTACTTGCTAGTGATCACCTAATTGGACATCACAAAATTTCAGGTTCCACCGAGATTTGAACTCGGATCGCTGGATTCAGAGTCCAGAGTGCTAACCATTACACCATGGAACCACACATACGCAATGTTGAAAAGTGCCCAGATTTTTAAAAAAACTTAAGCGCTCGCTGTTTCCAGTTGCTTTTTTAACACCAACCACTTTGACATGAATAATTAAATGGTTTTGTAAGTAGATATGCATTTCGCCAATTGCGTGACTGAAAAATTTCACAAAAAGTGTTCAAGGTACTATCTTAGTCATCATTACAACAATCTCACTATCGGTACGGCATATTGACTATTGATAAACATTGTCAGTGTAGGCATTATTAAGGTGTTTTGTGAAAGGCTACACATATGACATGGATGATGGACAGTACTAATTTCTGGGCATAGGCGTGGTCTTCCCTCACCTGGACAAGCGCTGACAGTGGCGGTCAACGACAGTACGGTGCTCAGTGCGAGTATTAGATGAAACAATATGAAGAGAATTATTGTACAGGTAGGATAGAAAGTCGTGTAGGAAGCTAACCACGCCCCAGTTGCATGGTGAAAACGCCGTAGGAATTCCGCCTTGGGCTCCACCTCAAATACTTCTCGCAACTCCTGCACTACCGGGCTCGGCTGGGAGTCCTGTTTTTGCAATGAATTGAACTCTGTGAAGAATCTGAAGGTTTCTTTCTTTGTGTAGAAGGAATCGGAACTGTAGAAACAGCGAAAGCCTTACTCTTGTCGATACGAGCGGCCCGGATACATACTACCATAACTTCTGCTTAGATGTTAATTACCATTAAGTTCCTTACCTATTCTTACCCAAGAAATCTTACTGTCTTCTTCGAAGCTTAAGATGTATAGCAGTATACTTCACTGCTTCACATATCTCTCCCCGGCTATCGCATCGATCATTTCACGCCTCCCCATTTCTCCCCCCCCCCCATCTTCTCTCCCATTCCGCTCCTCACCTCCCCGGCAACCCTCCGCCCGCCCGTTTCACGCCTTCCAACCTCCCTGGCTAACCGCTCGAATCGGCCGGCGGTTATCTGTTTAGTACAGTGTTGTCCACGTCGATGCCACGAGCGGGAGTTCGTGGCACGCGTGCCACGACGAAATCGCCCCTTCACGCAGTTCGTCACCCCGCCGCAAGAGATAACGCCATTACTATTGTAAAACGGCGGGGTTATTAATAGTTACCTCTCTCCCGAAGCTAGTTGCGCAGAGAAGCACGTGGCATGATACGGTGCCTCGACGCCACTGCCACCGGTAGAAGACTTTGACACAACTGGTTTAGTACATTACTTGCAGGATCTCAGACTTCGTTTGTACTTCACCTCGACGTTGCTTGAAACGCATGCCGCCTCCGAAGCGTCCGCAGCCGCCCCCTTCACAATAGCAACCTTTCAAAAGCCAAAAGCCCCGTTTCGCGTGGTCCTAGCACTCGCGTGCCCCGGAGCGGAGGCAGCGCGCGCCGCCGCCGCCGCCCCGGTGTCGCGAGCTCCTGGAGTGCGCCGGCTGCGCGCCCCGGAGAAAGTGCAAGGAGGCGTGGGCAGGAAGCGGGGAGGCCGCGACGGAAGGACGACGGGCGGCCCGGGAGGGCGAAGGAGGGCGAAGGCGCGCTCGCGCGTTGCGCAACGCGTTTCGAAACGGCCTGGCCTCGCCTCGCCCCGCCCCGCCCGCCTTCCGCCCGCCCGCCCGCCCGGAGGATTGGGCGATCGACGCTTCCGTCGTGCCCGCCCCGTCCCGCCCCTGACACCATCCGCCCGCTGCCGTCTCGGGTTTCCGACGGTTTCGGACGTACCGTTTTGGTAATCGGGGCAGCAGACGAAGTCCTTCACATCAGAGCTCCCAAAACTGTTACGAAGAAGTTTTTAAAACGAATTTTATAATTTTTTTAAAAACCTTTTGACAGCAGGTTAACATTAAACGTAATAAGAAGGAATGATAAATTTTGAACAATAAACGTAACGATACACCAAATTCATGGGAAGGGATGATTGGGCAATCGACTGCTTCTGTATATCATTTCTCGGAGCAACAACCCCATTCCCCGAGCATTTGCATTTTTCTGTCGAGGTACATTAAAAACTTCAGGGCGAGGGGAAGAGTAAACGATTTGACGAGGGAAACGAAGATCATGATAGCTTTTGCAACGGCTCTGTCCTGAACATACTCTACGGAAATCGTTAGGAACACACCCTTGGAAAAAGCTCTCTGCCAATTTTCTTTTTGATTTGTGGAAATCATAAATCAGACCGATGGAGGAGTAATTGTCACTTCAAGGGGAAACTAATAACTTTCCTACTACCTTTCCCGCTGATGACAACGTACTCTCTAGCGGAGACGATCCCAGCAATACCCCCACACTATTTGCTCTAAGACTTGGGGTCTTTTTGTATGTTTCACCTGTTTCGGACATACCTTTCGATTAAATATACCACGGTCTAGGTCTAGACCTTCAAGTCATGTCCCCCAAATATTTCTCTAGGATAATAAAAAGGATCTTATATTTTACAGGAAAGTCTTTTGGCATTGAAAATAGCCAGCTGAAACACAATTAATAGAATGCTAAATGGGCAATCAGTTGTGCTTAACCCCCCCCCCCACACACACACACACGCACACACTCGGCGTATACTGACACTGACACTAGCAGCTCTTCGTAGTAAATTTCTCGAGGGTTCACCATTACATCTTACGAATTAGGAGATGAGTCTTGGAAATTAGATTTGACTGAATCAACAAATCCAAAACTTACGCTACCTCAATGTCAGTAAATGACACATCTTTCATTTTCAATGGAGTATTTAATTGTTTCCTTGAAACAGAAAATTACAGTAATATTTTTTTTACTTTATACATACGTATATACGGAGTAATATACGTAGTATAGGGATAATTACTTAATACTGCGCGAAAAAAACGGCGAATTTTCGGGAGAAAAAATTCATTGCCGAGCACTAATAACGAAAAAAGTGGATAAATTCAGTTGCCAAATTAAGAAAAAATAACACGTGGTGCAGTCAATCCTTTTGGGGGGCCTTGATACCGACAAACCAATTGAAAGCAAAACGTCCGTCTGTCTGTCCGTCCTCCGTCTGTGAACACAACTAGAACCTAAACCATAAGTAAGATTTTTTCAAATTGAAAAAACTGCTGTCGATCTGCCTCGAGTCGAAGCTTTGAGATTTTGAAAAAGATTCTATAAAATTTCGGGGTACTTTATATAAGCCTCCCGGGCAATTTCAAAATCTTCTCACAAACGGCTCCGAATTTTTTCTTAAATTTCTTGTAAGAAGAGAGTAAAATACACTTATTGAGGTGGCATAGGATCCTAATTTCCTGATTACGTTTGAATTTAAAATTGCAAAATTTTGAATTTTCTTCGGCCTCTTCCTACAAGTACAAAATTAAAGATAGAGATATTTTACTTCAAATAAAATTTGTTTTCCATAGTGAGTTCTTTCATTCATAGTGCATTGTTTTGAAGATGTTAGTAGTTTTCGCCCAATATTGCTGTGCAATATGTGCACTTTAAAAACATTACAAAAACAAGAGTTTCTCAAAAACAGCTCCAAATTTTTCCTTTAAACTTTTGGTAGGAATAGTACTAAATGTACTCTGTGAGATGACATAAACGCCATATTGCTCTATTCTTTTGTTTTTTCAAAAATTACAAAAAGTGTAGTTTTTTTTGACTTGTCTCTCACGTCGTTACATTTATATTTGCGGCGATTTGGTTATGGGTACATGTGCTTTAAATAATTTCAAGTAAAGTTTCTCAAAACTCAACAATTTTCGGTAAAAACTACCTCAAAGTTACGCATTTTCAGACATGTGCAAATGCCATTTTCTCATAAATGGATTCAAATTTTTTCTTCGAACTTTGCGAACAGATAGCGCAAATTGCACTCTTTAATATGACGTAATGCTTCATTTTGGTGTGTCGTTTCCTCTGTGCAAAAATTACACAAATATTATTGTTTTGAAAGATCTCTCACACCGATTAATGTGCCCATTTCCAGCAATTTGAAAACACTATTAGTACTTCTGGATTGACGTACTTCAAATGACTTCAAATGAAGTTTTTTCGAAAACTGAAACATTTTGAACAGTCAATATTGAATTAATTGTAAGTTGATTAAATTATCTAGAATTCATAACAAATCAAAATGAGACAATCTATTTACATTAATTTGATATGCGTTTCAGTGATCGCTTTGCCCGATCACCGGCTGATCAACGCGCTAATACGCTTACGAAGAATTTGCGGAGGGCATGGAACGTCCTCAAGATGGGGAGACAAGCCCCAGAGAGTGCAGGAGCGGACGAGGTGGGGGTAGAGTGAGGAGGCATCGAGAGCGATCGGAGGGAGGAGGCCTTGAGTGAAAATAAGTGGGGGATGAAGAGTCAAACAAAATTCAGAAAACGGACGCGCTCATTTCGTAATAAATAATTTAGAATTAACCAATTGATAATATTGTTTTATGCTAGGATATTGTTATATATTTGGTTATTTCAAAGGCAGCTAAGAAGTTCTATGAATCAATTATGTTTTCTTCACTTATTTATCAGACAGTGTAGCATGGAAGGAACATTTTAAGATGAAGTCGTTTGGTCACCTGGTTCCCATTATTAATTTTTATGTTTTTTCTAAATACATTAATATAACTTCATACACTAGAGATATGTAAACTATAATTTATTTCGTTGTTTCTGGCATAAAATAGGGATCCATTTTAAACTTAATTAAGGATCGAACTTAAACGACTCTTTATTTAATTCCTTCTACTGCCTCAGAAGAATGTATAAAAAAAAGTCTTACAATTCATAAAAATCTCAAAACTTGACACATTAATATAACGACCCTCCCTTACCTTTTACCTACATCTCATCCAGTATAACCCTTCAAAATAAATATAAGTATAACCCTTATAAATAACAAACCTGTGTTTTATAAATAAATAAATATGTCTGTCTATCCCAATAATGTAACAACCCAAAATATTGACACTTTATGACAATTTATATTTTTTTTTATGAACCGTAAATGTATAATAGAATAATTATATAAATCTATGTATATCTTATGTGAATTGTAAATTGATACTCATGGTGGCTTATGGCCCTGTTGTTGAAATGCGACCTCAGATAAATGTTAAAAAAAAGAATAGATTTTATTCCCATGCAGATTATTGCAAATTTTATTTCACTACTAATAGACCTACAATATTTATGTTCATCCAAATGAATCAAATGGCTGTTTCTGCAAACCAAATTACGACAACGGTCAAATTAAATATTGAAATACGTTTCCCGTGTGAACAATATATTTTATTCGCGACAGAAAATTAGCCTTACAGGCTCCTAGCTTAACCTCGGGAGCTGAAGTTTTCCGCATACAAATAAAATATTAATTTGATCACCTGTATTATAAATTACCGTTGCAAATTCTGGTAATGTGTCTTATTTACTAAAATACAATTGATTTCTATATTTAAAACGTAGACATAAATACTGATCTGATGAGAAAGGACAATAATCTTATCACTGCAGCTCTAAGATAATGTATTCTTATGGAATAGCTGAGTTTTTTTTCTGGAAAAGAAGGGACATGTTTGGGAATCTAGAAACCCGCGCAGATGAGGAAGCAACATATTGTAACTAGGAAATCATAGCTAATATTCTCACTTAAAAATGTAAATGCAATGTTCCAAGTTAATTATATAATTTCTTCACAATTAACAGTCATGCATTTAATTTTACTTTCCATTTGTTGACTGAATATTACAAAACATCAACAAAAAAATGTGAAAATATTGAGTAATTAATTAATTACGTATGTAATCCATAATTCTTTCAATTTAAAAATGTGGATTTAGTAGTTCCAACTTTCAAGCGGACACCGACTTGATACCGCATCAGGTGGCAGACGAGTGTATAGGGCAAGGCTGTGCAACTTAGAAGGGCTTATGGGCCACACATGAAATTCTAGGTAAGCCACTGGTTGCGCACCGTAATTTAAGGATGGTTTTTACCCTAACTACTGAGATTACACTGAAACAAATATTTAGTAGATACGACTTTTATTCAACATACTTAATGATTCAATGTACATATAAGGAGAAAATTAATACATCATTAATTAAAAACTAGGGCGAATTGTGCAATTGTATTGTATTTGGTTGGTATAATAAAATTTTTCAAATCAGCTGCAGGCCGCACAAAAAGATCTGGCGAGTCGCAAGAGCGGAGCAACACCTAACGATTTACGGAGATAATCTGCGCCCTCGTAAATGCAGTCTTCCCACGCGCTCCAAAGTTGAGGCATTTTGTCCAATCTTCTACTCCGAAACTTCTAGGGCGCTCATCGTTACCTTGCCTTCCACTGATTTACGCTCGACTCTTGGAAATGCCTCCGGTCAGCCCAGTTACGAAGGTATTGCGAAGATTTTCGGTATCGCTTCCTGCAATTGAGTTTCTGAAATAAGAGGGTAAACAAATGGCGGATCCTGCGGGAGAGAAAGATTAGGTGTCTTCCTTTCGCCTTGATCATTTGTTTTCATTTTCGATTCTCCATCAATCATTTCACAATTTAAGATTATTTTTTTAGTAGAAATGGTGTGTATATATCTAGTACAAGATTCTTAATTTCCAGAGAAATCCAAATATAAACGAATTTGTAAATTTCCATAATTCTGTATATATACGCAACTAAGATTGCACATGAAGACACATTGCAATGTAAGAATGAACTAGTGAAAACCAATATAATTGATTGATACACTGTTTATAAATTGAACAATGAGAAGCAGAATTAATTTGTTCTAGTTAAAGCACAATGCACCGTCGTGGTTTCCAGATGAGCTCCAAACGCTGTGTTTTCTTTTTCCCCACTTAAAAAAGTGCAGGTCCCACCGAGATTTGAACTCGGATCGCTGGATTCAGAGTCCAGAGTGCTAACCATTACACCATGGGACCGCTGTGATGATAATAAAGGCTACCAGAAACATTGATTATCTGAAGTTAATATTGATGTGATAAGCATCTTAGTAAAATTCTATCAAGTGGCGCAATGAAAGCATATCAGCAGATTGCGTCAACACCACTGGTAAATGGTTTGTATTGTCTTAACTCTTGGTACTTTTCACATTTTTAACTCACTACACGCTTTTCAGTAACCACTTTTTCATTCCCATTAATCGGTTAAATATTACAATTTTGTGATCCATACAATCAAAATAACTTTGTACTCCGTATTATTACTACATTACTAAACATCGAGAACGCAACCGACAGATGGTTTCCCAGAGCGCATCCCACAAAGAACGTCAACAGGCAGCCCCTTATAGGCAAATTGGCTGAGTGTAAACATGGAGCGAAGCGCCCGCACGCCCTCTGGTAGCATGGGCGGTAATAGAGACGACAGCGGGAGTTTGATTCCGTATCGGCGAGATAAGTCATAACAGTAATTCCGGTCCATTGTGTCCCCTTCCTTCCCCATGAGACGAGGGTCAGGGTCGGGGGCGAAGGAGGTAACGACCCTCCTAGCATCTCTTTCCCCAACACATGAACCTTCAACAAAATAACCTCTCACAACACCTTCAACAAAATAACCTTTCTACTCTTTCCTCCCCCCCTCTGTATTCTCAAAATATCTTCGACAAAATAACCTCTCTACTTCTTACTTCAAAAATTCTCCAACAAAATTACCCTTGACCTACCCACCCCCAGTCCTCTGGGGAACGGGAGGCAACTAGCCTTACTAGAAATTGGAAGCAAGAAGCACCAAGGACGGAAGAGGACACAGAGCCAGGCCGACCGAAGTCACATTACACCAAGTGCAACGTGAACATGTTCCATCCAAATTCTCGCCAACACGTACTCCGTAGCAGCCCTGATAAAAAAATAATTCTCCATTCACTAGAAATTGAATAAAGTATCCGAGTAGAAATGTTTTATTTGCTAAGAAAGGTACACATTATTTGCTCTTTGGAGGAGATGCACGAATACAACTTAAAAAACTCAAAATCAGTATGAAAATAAATTACATTCGCAGTTAAAATTGTTAACATTCAACCACTTTTAAACAAAATAATTAACAAAACCTTTTTAATAACTATTGGGAGCACCTACCCAGCTTAAGCGTTTGCATTAATCTCCTCCTCCCCCTGATTACATACGTTCGACACATGCTTGAAATCGAAAGAAAGATAGCAAGCGGACGTGACCTAATACAGGGATGGATCCAGAGGATCATTTGGGGGGGGGTTGTATATTTTTTGTTAAATAATAAACAAATTTGTTACTTATATTTTTTACTATTTATGTACTGTAGATATTAATACTATACAATATTATTGTTGAAACCATTACTCAATTCGAACATAAATAAATATTTAAATCAAATTTGCCAAATAGAGAAAGGTAAAAGAAAACTCTAGACCGTTTTTTTGGGGCGGGGGCATAGGGGCCTGGATCCGCCCGTGACCTAATAGAGATGGCAGCAGGTTCTGATCCCGCATCGCCGAGGCACGTTACGCAGTCATAAAATTAAGCCCGCGGCCATTGTGCGCCCCCTTCCGGGGCTTTGAGGCAGTGGGGGTGGGGGCTGCGACCCCCTGGGGAGAGCAGAGCTTTGAAGTGTCGTGGGGCCCTCGCTCACTCGCCGCCCGCGCGCGGAGCAGCGAGCGCCTCGCCGCTCGGGCGATGAGTGCTTCGCCTCTGAATGATTTATGTTGAACTGAACATCCTATTATTACCGCTAATGATTTTGTGGAAGAAACTAATGGTCCATTGATGGATGAATTTGTGCGTCCCTTGTTGCATTTTTCTGAAACGGGCGTTTTTCGAAGACAGATCATTTTTCTTCCGCTCGTGAGCAGGTGCGGAGCCATCAGGGGGTGTGCTGGCGAGGGGTAAGCGAAGGAGGGTGTGGAGGAGGGGGTGGGAGGGGAGGAGGGGAGGGACCGCTGAAGAGTGCCTGCGCTTTACTTACGCTGATAGTCTCCCGGAAAAGAAAAACAGAGGCCTCTTCTTCGCCCGTCACCCTCTCCCCAAGTAGGTAATACGCTTTACAAACTTGCTAATGGAGAAATATGTGGCTATCTTCGGAATAATTAATTCACATTCTTAAGTCCGTGATTCTCGAAATAGCCCACAATTGAAAAATCACGGAAGCCAGAACATTATTGCCCTAGTTAATATCAAAGACTAACCACTCGAACACTTAATCATTTTTTGTATGAACTCGCTTAGCTCTCTAATGTTTATTAAAAGCTAACATAGCCTTGCGAGTACTTAAAATGTTCACAATTTTTATATATGTTACGAAAGTTCATATAAAAAACAAATAACAAACACAGAAACAGGAAGAGACATGAGAAGTACCGATAGAAGTACCTCTTTTACAATTCGTGTCTCATTATATTAATAGATTTAACTGTCGATTGTCGACAACACAGTGAATAATTTCCTAAAGTTTCACATTAACCGAAATAGCCATATAATAATCAAATGCGTTTCAGTACTGATGGTGTCTTAAAATCCCCAAAACATGTTTTTATAGAATTTTTCCAAAATATTCTAGAAAGATTCGGTTAAAAAATAGAGTCAATGAATTCTTGTCGTGAGCAGTCGAATATTATCTTCTCCTTGGGTGACTTTAAAACTCTCCTAAAATGGTTTAAGGTTCTTAATACCCCTCTCCCAACACGTTTTTTTTTGGATAATTCTTTACAAAATTAAATTTTATTATCTCCAATTTTATGATTAAAGTAACTATTCATATGAATGCCAGAAAGAGAGAATAGCAGTTCTCAGCGTTTCACCAATATCATAGTAGATAATTTGAAAACATCAAAAACTCGTGTTTCTTAGAATTATTTTCAGAATATTTTGTGTTCTACGACAGTTGGTTTGCTACGTGTTAAACCAGAATGAAATACTAGAGAGAGAAATTTCGAGTATTTTTGTGAGATATTCGCAGTCGAAATCGGTGGAGGAGCAAGGGAAAGAAGGAATGAAAGCAGTGAAAAGAAAGGCAGATAAAACGTGGTCGAATATGAAGAAGAGGGTAAAAAAATAATTACGTGAGTGTGTATGTTGGTGTGTGTTAGAGAGAGAGAGCGAGGGGAGAGAAAATGTCATGCCATTATCATTAATTGATACGTAACAACGCAAATACTTTTTTAGGTGACAATATCCTTTAAATCAATATCCGCGCAATAACACAACACTTGCGTTGAATGATTCAACTACGTGAATGATAGCAATTGAAATGCGAAATATATGCATTGCCGTAATCAGTAGAACACGCATCCATTTGTAATCACAAATCACATCATTTATTGAACGATGTCTTCGGGAGCAGCCGTTCGGTGAATGGTCAATTCTACGTGGTTGTTATTCATCAGGCGAACTTTGTTATTCGGGCCATTTTATTATAATTACTTTCTGTTGTACGTTATATAGAGAAAGTAACGCTGAAGGGAAAAGTGCCAGATAGTCGACAAAAAGAACAACTTGTTTTTTGGGTCTCTGATAACCAAAGAGAGGATTTGTTTTGGTTTTTCAAATACATTGCAAGCAAGCGAGTACAAAGTAGGCTTTACAAGTACAAGCAAGTACATTTCTTGCTCTTGTAGAAGGGAGCAAGCACGCTGTTCTCTTGAATAGGTAGTGTTTAGGTATTCTTGATACAGAAAAAGTGTTGTTTTTTCTCGAAACGTACTGTATGTCCATCTATAATCTGTCGGTGAACAACACTAGCGTCGAATGAGGGTTAATACGACAGAATTGCAGAATTATAGTACGTAATATTTACCCATAATATGAGAAAGTATGTGCTGTTGTAGCAGCACTGAAAGACGAAGAAACGTTTGCGAGATTCTTTGAAAGACACCGTAAATATGGATGCAAAAGCAGCCTCTACTCACCATAATAGCTACAATTACAACTCAGTTTTTTCGGGTTTTCCTCTCACGAATGAGTACGGAAGTGTTGCAGAATGATGAAGTGCTTTCCTCACAATCAACCGAAGCGTGCATAATCACTTACTTGAAACTAAAACGCAGACGGGCCTGTCCGGGATTTGAACCCGGGACCTCTCGCACCCGAAGCGAGAATCATACCCCTAGACCAACAGGCCGACGATGACAGGTGCTATCAACAAAGACATAAACACAAAAGAAATGACAGTTCACGCATGTTAACTAATGCTTATAGTACCTTGAACAAACCATGAAGAAGAAAAAAAAATGTACATAATTGCGGAATTCCACAGGCGGCGACTGCGGACGGACGAGCTTGTAACTACAGAACGCTAGCACGGAATTCCATTCCAGGGCCCTCTGGCGCAACTCGCGGGTTGAGTGGGCATTAACTGGGTATCCTCAGGGTCGCGGTGGAGGGCCCTCCAGAACCGGATGCCCGCTGCCCTTGCCGCTCCAGGCCCGGCCGGGGCGCGCCGCTCGGGTTTCACGCTCACTTGCGACTCACGCAGCGCGCGCGGGGAATCGGCTGTCCACCTATTCTTCGGCGCTCGGTGCAATGCATTGTTCGGCCACCGCTCACGTACAGATCAAAGAACTTGAAAGTGTAAGTATAATAACGATGTGAAGCCTTTTGTTTTCATTACGTATACCTCCTGCGCATTCAATTAGTAAATGAAACGCGATATATTACATTAATGTAATTTCAAATAAACTTACAATTGATTGATGACGATAGGATTGATGTACGATGTTGCCCATAAATATTGGTCAATCAATTCTTGACAACAATTTGCTTGTCGCAGTGGTAGAATGTGATTTGAATGTACTCTTTTTTCTGATTTAATATTAAAATTGCATTTTGCCAAAGTTATGTAAATTGTTCCGTTCAGTTTCCCATTTTGTTTTCTATTACTGAAAACGTTCCAGCTTAAATTACCCTATTTTAAGCATAGATACAAGTTCAGCTAACCATAACTTTGCAACCCACTTCAAGAGAACGGATTTCGCAATCATTTTCATGAAGACTGAACGCTTTAGGCATTTTGTCGTGTAACCAATTACTTTGAAAACGAAACCTTCGCTTCGAACAGTCGAGTGGAAGAGAGAAAAAAAACACCACGCTATCAGTGGCAAGGCCTCCGGGCGCAGACGTGCTCGATGATGGCAAAGCAGAGCGTGTTAGCTGAGTCTGCAGAGGCACGCGCCGATGAATGCCTGTGGCGCGCGGGCTGTTCAGTTTGAGCAGTCGGCCATGAGAGGTACCGCTGGAGCGTAAACAGAGCTGTTACCGCGTTTCCGTCGATACCATCTTGTCGTCACGCCACACTCCCATTGCAGTCGCACCACATATTGAATGAGGTGTTTTGTTGACTGTGAAACATCCCGTGCGGAAAATGTACCGCGCTCTTTTGATCCCCTCAGTCCTGCACTGGGGCGTATATATGGTCAGTAGAAATAGTAGTTCTAAGTAAAATTAATTACTAATGGCCCATCTATCACATTTTTCTTTAATTTCCAACGTTTTATTATGTGTAGTTAAAGAGAATTTTCATAATTAACATAAGAAATAACATTTCATAGTTAACTGAAAGCTAACTCACTCGCACATACTGAAATAAAATAATTCAATTAGAAATCTAGAACATTTTAAACCATAATTTTCGCTAAGCAAGGTATTGAATTTTAATGGCAGTAGAGAGATGAATTCCGAATCAGGAGATTCAATTTAAAAGTCAAAAACTACCCTCCAAATTTTATATAAACGTTCCAAAAGTAATGTGAACTATAATGTGTTTAAAAAATGAATTTCTCCTTTAAATAGTATCATAGCAATTACACAAACTTTCTAGCAACACTGACATGTGAAATCAAAAAAAAAACCTTCAGATATTTCTATACTCTGCGCAAGAAATAGTTTCTCTCGTTGGGGAAGCCAGTTTCTAGACGTAAGGTAACGATCCGTAACCATTTAATCTTCAGATGTTACTCTGTCGAATCCGTAAATGTAACGCCTCTGAGAAGTGCAACGAAGATATTTAAATTAACATTAACATGGGAAAAATTATAATTTAGGTGCAAGCTAGACTTTGCTAATTCAGTCTGTAAGAATCGCATTTGATTAATAAATCACCATGTTTGTAGGACAACGTCTCTAAATTTGCTTATTTTGCTTGACCTTTACATCGATGAATGTGTGTGTGTGTGAGGGAGAGAGAGAGAGAGAGAGAGAGAGAGAGAGATGTGCAGAAAAGGAAAGGAAGGGGAAGAGAAAATAGAGGGAGGGGAGAGAAAACCCTCCACCCCCACCTCAATAAATGATTTAAAGGGTGTGAAGCTAAAGAGGGAAGGGTGGAGAGAAGGAGAAAAACAGAAAGGGAAGAATAGAAATGAAATAGGCGAAAAGGGAAAAAAAAAAACGAAAAAAGTGAGAATGAAGAAGGAAGGAACGGGGAGAAAGGAAAGGAGGAAGAAGCTAAATAAAGAAAGAAGAAAGAAAGAAAGAAAGAAAGAAAGAAAGAAAGAAAGAAAGAGGGAAGGAATAAGAGCAAGAGGGAAAACAGGGAGAGTGCTTGGGGATATTGCTGCCCTGCCGCGCCGGCGCGTGCCCGTGGCCTGAGCGAGCGAGGACCGGCGGCCGGCGCGGCGCGGCCACCCCCTGTCGCTCGCTTCCCGTCGCGTCGCGTCGCGCCGCGCCGCGCCGCGTCGATCGGATGTCGGGGCGGAGCGCACGAGGCCTTTGTGGGGCGAGCGCTGGCGAGCGAGGGCAGCGCGCGGCGCGGCGTGGCGCGGCGCGGCGGGGGCTCCACAGGTGTCGGCGGCGGTCGCATACCAGCGTCCCTGCAGCCGGAGGGTGGCTGGCATCCTTGGCCCGGGGTCACGCGCCCGCCCCCGTGCGCGCGGTTGCCGTGCCGCGCCCGCCCCGCCCCGCTCCGCCACGCCCCGCGCCAGCGCCAACAGCTCGCTCTCCCGGGGGATGCGCGCGCCGCTCTCCCGAAACCGGGCCAGCTCCCCACGCCCCCCTCTAGGCGACTACTTGCCAGTGCATTCTGGTAAGGCGTTTTGCCTTACTAGATTAGTTTCAAGTTTTTGTATCGATACCGATCGTCTTAGGTGGCTCAGGGCATTGATTGGTGTCACTGCAGTGCCTATGAACCGGAGCTTCTGAGGTTCGAATTCCGACGGTCTGGCAGGATTTTCGACACCATTTACATAGCTGGGTCGAATGGAGCTGTTGGCTGTGGTGGAATTCTAGCGGTCGCCTGCTCAGATGTGTGATTTTTCTTATCCACACGATAGTCCCGAAATTATTGTGTATGTTTTTATCGCGACAGGTGGCGGTGATATTTCCCCGATGGGTGGCGAAATCCGGAGCCGACGTACATGTCAGCTTGCGGGGTTTTCCTCAACCAGAGATCTACCAGCTGGGCACCGCTCCAGCCGGGGGAAGCTCTAAGCTCCCGACCGGTCTCTCGGCATGTATGGTAGTGTAGTGCATGTTAGTGTAAGTGTAAGGGGAGAGGAAGGAAAGATCGCGCTGAGTCCGTGGCCCATTTCTTAGGGTACTGCTGCAGAATGCGCCTGGTGTTGATCGAAAAACACACACAAACAAACTACGAAAACCGGCTGATCAGAGCAACCAGCCGCTAGAATTCTCCTCCAGAAAGAGGCTGAATTCGACCGATATATCTGGCTAATGACGAAAATACTACCTCCGCCGGGATTCGAAGCCTAGAACCAAACGGCAAGCGGTTCCTTCTCGAAATTCCCTCCGTATGGAAACATGTAGCATCATTCAACTGTTTTCACATTACCTTCGTAAGCACGGTCACCTCGATCCAGGTAAGTTATGTAGCGAACATCAAACTCCGTATCGAAGGCAATAACAAGCTATAACGTATCAGTAAAAAATAATACAAATTTTTGCCAGTTTACTGCTACTATTTTTAAGTTTAAATTTATATATTTTGTAATTTACACCAGAATTTATGAAAGTAGGAAAGATTGCGACACAATGCCGACAGTCCTAGTGGCTCAATCCTAGGAGCAAAATAAAATCCACGTGTATCATGCACTATTTTTTTAGGCGACCTTACTGGCTCAAATTTTACATTTAATCCGGTACACAAATCACCTAATGATACACTAAGATTAGTAATAGCTGAGGCGATCAAACAAAATTATTTAGTTTTCTTTATTACATTCACAAATTTATCTGAACCGTTAAGTTTCATCTTACTTACGGCACTAGCGCTAAAAAATTGAACTTATAGCACTCTACGCATGCCCCGAAAGAACACCGTTTACCATTTGCTGTCTAAAAAAAGTTTGTGCGATGACGTAGTCATTTCGATTAATTTGACTCAATCAACGATAATTCTATAAACTAATCATAATACATTTATTACCATTACAAAAATGTTTCAGTTATAATACATTCACTTGGCCGTAAATTAAAGATAAACGAGCGGCTGTAAGTTTTTAAAACATGCAAGAGTGTGTCTGGGTGTAAATATATGTGAGCGTTCAAAGCACCTACGCATGCGTATGCGCGGGGCGGCACGGGGAGGCGTGTGCGTGAGAGGGGTGTCAATGAGAATACGTTCGTGAATTAAGATGCGTGAGTACGCACCTGAATGAATGTGGTGGGGTGCACGAATCCTCATGGTTTATGCTCTGCAATTATTTCAGGATGCTTTCCAAACGGATCTGATTAGAGGACAATGGTAAAGAAGAAAAAAAATTTAATTAATGAGTGAAAAATTATTTATTTTTGTCTCTAGACAAACTACAACTGAATTAAGAAAATGTTAGTATGTAAATCGGTATGAAGGATCCGAATTATCATCGATATTTGATAAATGATGATACGTGATTGGAAGTGAAGTGTGGGCAATGTGAAACAATTCTAAATAATGATGCAGAATGACACAGACTTTCTCGTACTAGTTAGTCTCTTATTCTCTGACGTTTGGACGACCTTCTCGGTTTTGACCCCACCCTTTTTCCAGTTGCTAACTAACGGCGCCTAAAAGATATTTCCAAGTAGTTCAAATCCGGGCGCCTCTTGCTAACTGTCTAGCTTTGCATTCACAAATCTAAATATTTGTTATCAAGTTGTGTTCAGTTTTCGGAAGCTTCTCTGGTCGTGCACAAGGCGATAGGGGCACAGCTCAGTAGTACAGCATTCGACCGACTCCACATCAAGAGATCCCCTCCAAACCAGGGTGCCCTCTGCTAATTAACTATGTTTTGCGTTTACAAAATCTAGATGATTGTCCCCAAGTTCTATGCGTGTGTGTTAGTATTCTTTCTGATCGCGCTCTACTTGATGGGCTAATGCCTTACGGTAGATCATTCGACTGGAAGCCGAGAGTTTCCCGGTTCACATTGGGTGCCCTGGTCGTGATTTTAAAATAATGGAACGTTCTTGTACATGGAGATGTTTCTCATGTGTGTGGTTCCATTCGAGGTATATTTTGATTTATCAATCGATATGGAAATTCGACTCATGGAAACTAATGTTTGTCCATTTGCTTTTTGATGGGCTTGATAATAATCATGATTAAATGAACAGTATCTTCTGTCACTAGAGCGATAATTACATTGCGAAGACATTCAGAAATCTACAACTACATTTGTAGATACAATATATGTGCTGGTAATAATAGGTGTAATCCAGGCACTGTTATTTGAGTTTTCAGAGTAGAAGAGGGTGCAGATGAAGACTCAGAGGAGGGAATGCTATTTCGACGAATTATCAACAAATTCAAACCTATAGCTCGTTTTTCGACGAATTATTACACGAGGAAGAAAATTTCAACAATGCTCGTTGCCAGAGAATTTCACAGAGTGAGTGAGAGAGAGAGAGAGAGAGAGAGAGAGAGAGAGAGAGAGAGAGAGAGAATTTCACACGGAAAGAGAATTTCACAGACTTGACGAATTGCACTTTATAAAAAAAGTGAAGGATTTTTTGGAAATAACGCATCTAAATATTAATGTCGAACGCAAACCGAAAAACTCAGGCAGCTTTGTTGAAATTCATACCAAGTATCTGCAAAACGAAGCGTTTTAGGGCTTAAAGCCTAAACTTTTGAGGTCAAGAACTCAAAGAAACGTTCCAAATACCGTAATATGTAGGATGAGCTCTTTTTGGACATTCTATTACATTTTTGCTGATTCGGCCCTTCTCGATACTACTTCACGTGTCGAGAGACGTGCAGAGTTTGCAACTGTATTTGAAAATAAACAATTATTTGACATTTTATGTAATTGAATTGCACGGCTGTGTGGAAATGCGAAAGTTCTCGCGCGGGTATGCTAGTTTATTTATAATTCAACTGTGTTAGTATAGGTGAGGAGTAAGGGTTTCGTACCTCAAAAAACAAACAAACAAACAAAAGTTCGCGTATACTACGTAAAAGTACAGTCACTATAGTACTATAGTCACTATAGTAGACCCACTAATATGCCATTAGAATTTGATTTGGACTAGATAGAGTTGCTATCTTAATAGAGCTTGATTTGCACATAGCGTTTGCCGATTGATTGATTGATTAGTGATCCCGGGTCAGTGCACTGCTAAGGTCATTAGTACCGTAAGTATAGTGTATGTTTTCATCGCGGGAGGTGGCGGTGATCTTCCCACGCTGGATGATGTCATCCTGCCACCACGTAAGTGTGGCAGTACAGTGCATGTAAATGTGTGTGTAATTAAGGGGTGAGGATTTGACAAGGAAGATGAAGGAAAGATCGCGCGCGATGCATGGCCCTTTTGTTAGGGTGCTGCCCCGGTATTCGCCTGGAGAAACCACGGAAAAATACCGATTAGAGCTGCTGTCTCCTAGAATTCTCCTTCAGATAGCTGCTGAATTCGACCTAACTATCAAGCTAATGTCGAAAATCCTGTCATTATCGGGAGTCCAACTCTAGGACCTCCCGGTCGGAGACACTCCAGTGCTATTAACTGATGCCGTGAGTCACCTTTGCTGGTATGGCCTCGGCCGAATAAGGAGATACGCTCTTGAGGAAAAGACAATATAATATACTGCGACGTTGCAAGAGTCGATTCCCAGTGCTCCACCCTCCGTCCGATTCGCTCGGCGGAAATTCGGCGGAACAGAAAACTAGTGAATTGCAGTGAGTGTGACTGTGTAGAATGAATGGTAATGTATATAATGAAACAGGAATGAATGAGGTGTGAATGAAAACAAAGAAAAAGAAAAAAATACCTAATGGAAAAAAAAAACAACTAAGCATTCTAGGATTAAGAAAAATAATGAAAATTTGTTAGAGTTTAGTATGCCAAAGTGCAACTAAGCTAAGAAAATAGCCTTAAGCTAAATTTCGTTAGTTTTAGTTAATCATAGTTTAATTATAAGTGAAGCCTTCCTTCTCAACTGATATATATATATATATATATATATATATATATATATATATATATATACACACATAAGCCTTCGTATTAGAAAGTACCGTAAGTATAGTGTATGTACGAATCGTATCGTATACGATATCAGCAAAGTCAGCTGTCCTTGTGCGCTGCAGCGTAGCATTTACCAAGATCTAATTGCACTGTTATTGTAACAAATACTTTTCAAATATTACCAGTATTTATATTATTGCATTGGATTTTGAAAGTCTTTAAAATGATGGAGAAAAATATATACTTCCATTTAAAAAATCCGGTATGGGCGAACTCCGCAGAAAGGTCTGAGGTACAAAGCCAGGTAGTCAAAAAGAAATGGTCGAACTGCGCAGGAGTAGGGGATTAGCGCCTATCACGGAAACTCCGCAGAAAGCTCACAGGTACAAACTGACCAGAAATAAGAGATATCAAGGAAACTTTCGATGTCTACACGGGGAAACAGGAAAGCAATACTATTTCATATTTCTTTACAACATGACCATTTTCATCATGGTCTTTCTGTATGATCCTCTTCAGCGCATTGCTCACCGTTTCTCTTGGTATCTTGCTGTCGCCGTTTTGATTGTGAGAAATTTCACTTCGAAAAACAGATCACTTAAAAAGATTTTTGCTTTGCAAGATTTGGATACGCATCGCCACCGCACTGCCGTTAAACATCGGCGTATCTCTATAAAATTGATAGTCATCTTGCACGAGAAGTTTCTTGCCGCGCTGGCTGTAAATGAATTCCATTTCCTTCTATTCTTCTCGATGCCCACAGGAAAAGAACGAAAGACAGTACCGGTCCTGCTTGCGGTGTCCGAACTATTTACCTGGTATGGAGATTATTTTCTGCGCAAGTTCGGATTTCGAGAAGTGAAAGGCTGTGGCGGAGTCCGCACCATTTACCTGAAGAAGAGGATTATTTTCTGCGGAGTTAGACCATGCCCAAAAAATCAAAGTTGTGTCAATATCTCTAAAGTTAGATACGTTACAAACAAAAAAAAATGTTATTTGACACATCATTTGCAACAACATGTCGCAAATAGCATCTCGATACCTCGAACCGTTTCCAAGATATTTGCTGTGGACAACTTACGGTGGTTCACTCTGTATATGAACTCCCAGCGCGTGTGCTCTTGCGGTGCACTTTCTTGGCCGGTGCCGGACCTCGCCTCCCGGAATTCGGGGACCGCCTCGCGACGCGTCGCCGTTCGCGGAAAACGGCGGGAAAACGGCCCGAAGCACGTGCGGTGGAGGCGGAAGGCTGTCATCAAAGGAACAGGATAGGTAGCCGCCTGCAGCTCCGCAATATTCCTAGATCTCGAATTCACTATGTGACATCGCGGATTCGCCTCCTGTAATCCGCAACGCTATCCGCAAGGCTCCCGAAAAGCATAGTATGGCGAATAAGGAACGCTTGTATTTTAGATTTGTGTGAGTAGGTGTGCCATGCAGGAGAATTTTATTTTATTTTTTTGCTTTTTATAAAATTTAAATATGGCGATTATTTTTTGTTGTCTGATGATCGCGTTCTAGACCTTGTCCAATGCTCATTCCACACGTGTTTTGTTCGGCTTAACATAATTTCAAATTGACGCGTCGAGGGCGATTATTTTTTGTTGTCTGATGATCGCGTTCTAGACCTTGTCCAATGCTTATTCCACACGTGTTTTGTTCGGCTTAACATATTTTCAAATTGACGCGTCGAGGGCGTCCAAAACTTTCAACTATTTTTTAACATCCAATTTGTGACCCTATGATTAGAAGACTCAGAGGATTTTAATTTAGCCGGTTGTTCAGCCAGAGTTCTTTTAGATCGACCAACATGACATATTACATTGAGGGTTTGCCCCCCTTTAAAAATTCTCCACCCACAGCTAGATTTGCACCCGTAAACTCTTTTATCCTTCATACCAGTGAAGTCTGCGAGGAACGTTTGTCCATTTTTTAAATGATATTTTACATCTGCTTTTTTGATTTTTAATTAAATTCCTCTAAATGATCTCTTTATTAAATATTTAAAATCGCTGTAGTTTATTGACAATACTCTGATATGTGATTAATTTGGTGTTAGAAATAATATTACGAAAACGTTCGAAAGTATGTACATTTTCATTTTTGCTTTTACAATTCGCATTCCGACATAATTTGACCATACAAGACGCAACCACGTCTGTTTCGAGTGATTTTATTAATTAGATTAAGGTACAAAACATTTGAGTATTTTCTTGGACCTCTGAAAAGCGTTTAACTCTATTAATCCTCAGCAATTTCTGTATAAACCTTCTAATACGGGTGGTAGAGGACAAATTGCGTTTTTACTTATTAAATAAGTATCTATAAACATGAAATATAATGAGCGCAATGTAAT
>JAHLJT010002406.1:165987079-166004579 GCA_031308135.1 Acheta domesticus | reverse complement strand
TTTCACCATCGATGCAGGTGAATTCTTCACTAGTTGAATTTTACTCATTTATTAAAAAGAAGAAAAAAAAACTTTCAGACTTAAAAGAAAAGAAAAAAAATTGTATTCTGAATTTAGAACTAAAATCGATTTTTGAACCTGTCAACTCACCGGTCAGTAATTTGTTTGAATGGTTTTTTATTGAGAGAATAATGTAAACATGAGTATGAAACCCAACGAATAATACAGAAGCAAATTTAGAAAATGTGGCTTTAGGCGATTAACAGTTGACATTGGAACCGGTGAGAAGTCTTCATTCGTGAATAAATATTATTTCCAGATTTGATTTATCAGCGCATAGGTTTATAACTGATTTTCTCTGAATTCAAAATGTGATAAATTGAACGAGAGGCAATGCCAATAAACGAAACACGGAAATCCGCGTAAATAATTCGATTGAAATTTAAAATACATCGCCAGTGATGTCTGTCCTCTCACATTACATGTATTCCCATGAATCGTTTTGGTTTCATCCTATTAAATGTTCGAATTAACGAGATTCTACGCAATAATTACGGTACTATTGTACAAATAAATTTCTCCCCAACGGGGTATTGAAACCAGGTCTCCCGCGGGCGGATAGGCAAGGCGCAATACCATCCAGGCATACGCAAAGCACGTCAAGTTTGTATCTAATTCTGAAAATGTTCATGTTTGTCGGTTAAATTCATTCTTCCTGTATCCATAATAGATGAAATAGCAAATTTCAGAAATTGAACAATGCATCTAATGTAAAGTTCATTTCATTTGCGCGCACAACCATCTGCCTCCGAGTCAGACCCCACTGACAACGAGTACTTGAGAGTTTAAAAACCGAGTAAGATGTTCATGCCTAGTAGTAACCTTCACAGAAAGTTAATTGTTGAGTCTTCAAGGCCTGAAATTTATTATTTCTTTTATTTTGAATGTAGTAAGGATGAATTCAAAAACACGGAAATACTTCGAAAACAATAAACAAACTTTCGAAGCACAGTGTAGTCCTCGGTAGTATAGTGGTCAGTATCCCCGCCTGTCACGCGGGAGACCGGGGTTCGATTCCCCGCCGGGGAGGTACTTTTTGTTCTTACAGAGGATCGCCACGGTGTGTATATACTATGAAAGAACTCAATTCCAGGCACAGTATGTGCACCAAAGAATGAAGCCTAAAGTTTTCAATACCATTAGGGCTTGTAAAATATAACTGGAAAGGAGAACGGAGTGTTTGTAACATTATTTACTGAAAAATAAAAAGAAAACTTTACAGAGTGGCAGTCTAGGATCTCTTGCGGTCACCTGTCTGATACGATAGGAAGAAAATTGGTTAAGGCGGCTCTGCTATAGTAAAATGTAATTCCAGGCCTTTCATAAGCATCTCAGAATGAAGCCTAAAGATTTCAATAACCGTCATTGGCTACATAAAAAATGTTGGTCGTTGGATGAGAAGATGCTATAATCAAAAGAATTTTTATAGTCCATTGACTGTGAAAAGGTCGGAACTGTAATAACTGGATCGGAGAACGGATTTATTTGTAATACTATCTACTAGAAAATTAAAATGGAAAAATAAACTGCACGTGTCCTCGGTAGTATAGTGGTCAGTATCCCCGCCTGTCACGCGGGAGACCGGGGTTCGATTCCCCGCCGGGGAGGGACTTTTTGTTGACACGCGGCAATAGATAATGGAATGTCCAGCGATTATGAGCGAAGTAGCAGGTTGTGGAAGTCAAAGAAATATACCAAAGCGAAAATCCCTTGGTGTTACTAGTCCGGTAGTTATGAGAAGAAACACGGGTTGAGATGGCACTGCTGCAGCAAAATGGAATTGCAGGCTCCGTAAGGGGATTTAAGAATAAAGCTTAAAGGTATCGATACCCGTCTATGTTTGGAAATGTTGATCTTCTGAAGAGAGAATGATATTTCTAACCTTTTCATTGTCAGTAAAAAGGTTTTGAAAACTGGAAAGAAGGACGTGTCAATTTGTAACATTATACAATTGAAAACCAAAGTGGAAAATCCCTATCCATGTGTCCTCGGTAGTATAGTGATCAGAATCCCCGCCTGTCACGTGAGGGACCGGGGTCATTCCCCGCCGGGGAGGTTTTTTTTTTGTTTTGTAAAGACAACACGCTACATTCTCCCAATAGATAAAGCCATTAATAGAACAACATTTATGTGGTCACGGGGTAAAAGTTCTTAAGTCAAAATTCTTAGTTTCGAGAAAACAAGTGTTAGATTTTTGAGCCACCGGTGGTTCCTACACTAAACGCTATTTCTGTGCGATTTTTTCTCGTTAAGGAGGCAACATTTGAACTAGGTCGTTTTACTCAAATAAAATATAGATACTTAACTTGTAGTTTCAGTACTTAATCCAATTTTGCCAAAAATTGACTAAAGAACTTTTACCCCGTGACCATAAATTTAGTTGAGCCATTGATCGATGTAATTTGGATAATGATTAAAATGTTTGTAAAATCACGAAAATGTGTGCGTCAATCCTGCTAGTAATTCATTGGAAGTTGCATTACTATACTGCGATTTTTCTAACAGCGACCCTCAAGGCCACTCAAATCCCATCTTCGCGATGGAATATGTCACATTTCGCGTCTTTTCTCGGTCTTGCCGGTAGAAGTCGCATGATCGCAAGCACTCCTTCATACGGTCGCGATCGTGCGAAATCTAGCGGAACGACTGAAAAAGACGCGAAATGGCGCGACATATTCCATCGCGAAGATGGGATTTGAGTGGCCTTGAGGGTCGCAGTTAGAAAAATCGCAGTATACGTTTTACGTTCATGCAGACGCACATGCAGTGTCAGCGCGATGGCAACACTCTTGCCACTGTAGATGTTCCGGGTAGTAAATAGTCGAGGAGCAGTGTCTTAGGCACTGAGGAAGCGATCCATCGAAACATCCGAACTTCTCCGCCTGATCGCCCGATAATGATTTGTCGACTTGGTTGATGGGTGCGAGATCGACACGGGGGATTTGTTTGGCGAACTAACACCGATGGCAGCCTGAAGAGGGCACAAAGGGGAATAGTTTAACGCATGTGCGTTGGGATTTTTATTTTTTCTACAAGCTTGTAGAACACCAGAACACACAAGAACCACACCATAACTAGGGTGTGAGGGGGTGTGAAATGGGCAAAGAGGATAATTGAGTGTGCAGACTGGCGGTTCTTTAGCGATTTAGAATCCATACATCATCAGGACTGAAAGTGTAAATTGTGCCCGAAAATATTGAATATTCAGCAAGTCAATATGTGTAAACAAAAAGGGTATGAAGCTATTATAGTATGTTTCGTCTGGTAATTTGTAGACCTCATTAGTGCTTTCACAAAACCCAAGAACCATGTAGACACAAAAACAATGTAACACTACCTCAAACATATCACTGAAATCTATTTGGAAACATAGTGGTGTTGGTTAATATTTAAAATAATCTTAGGGTGTAGATCTTGAGTTGTCTTAAAACACTGATGAGGTGTGCAAATCAGCAGACGAAACGTCTGAAGACTTAACCTTCCGGTTTGTTTAAGAACTGTTGACTAGCTCAATCGTGAATAATAATAATAATAATAATAATTAATATGGAATATGCTGTGGCAGCGATTACGCCGCAAGAGGGTGGGTGCCGAGTAAGGCACGGTGGAGGGGGCGCGATCCGGGCCGCGACGGGGTGCTTCCGCGACGATTGTATTGTAATAAGGGAAAGCTCAGCGTGTGGCGGCGGCGGCAGTGATGGCGGCGATGATGGCGGGGCCGGTGGCGGTGGCGGCGATGGCGGTGGCGTTGGCGGTGGCGGCGGCGGCGGCGACGGCGGCGACGGCGGCGACGGCGGCGGCGGTGGTGGTGGTGGTGGTGGTGGTGGTGGTGGTGGCGGCGGCGGAGGCGATGTCGTCGTCGTCGTCGTCGTCGTCGTCGGCGGCGGCGGCGGCGGCGGCGGCGGCGGCGGCGGCGGCGGCGGCGGCGGCGGCGGCGGCGGCGGCTGCGTGCGGGTCCCGCCCTACGACAGCCGCGCCCTCACGCGCCGGTCCTCTTCCTCATCCTCAGAGTCTCCGGCGTCCTCGCATTACGTGGCGGCGCGCGGCGCCCCTTCCGCTAAAGAGAGATTCATGTAAGAACAAGCAATTTTGACAGCTAGTGCTGGCAACATAACCGAAGGTTTCTGTGGTCGTTGTGTCCTTGATCCCATTGAAATCTCCTTCCTCGATTCGTTCGTTTGCAGTTGGCTAACTTGTAAATGGTTTCGACGCTTCCTTTTGTGATGTCCTCGTCCGCCGAAAATATAGTGCGCCACAAGAAATAATTGAAATTAGGAAGTGCAGTGCTACGTGCTCTTCTGTAAAAATTTCTTTTTTTATACACATTATATGGAATTTACTTTTTGTGTGATAAGTATTATGTTTATTTTAAAACCGAGTTTTGAATGTAAGGTGCGTACTGGTGCACGTGTTTCCTGGCTCTTGTGTTGATTGTGAGCGTTTCGCGGTTCTGTGCTTTGCGTTTTTATTTATTTGTTAAATAATAACACCATTGCGAATCGTGGAACGTCGGAGTGGTCGCAGGAAGAATCCTTGTTCACGCCAGCGACAAGAGGATATTATATTTCTCGCGAGAAAAATCCGAGAAATGCAAAGGAAAGGAAGGTTAGAATCCGGTTCTGCTGTGAGCCTCATAATGGAATAGCTGAATTTGAGCAAAATTACTGTCACGAAGTAAGTTTTTATATTATAATTACAGTTTAATAGCTGTTGTTGTGCAATTGATATAAGTGTAACTGAAGGAATTCTGTTTATTTAGGTATTATAAAAAGGACATCAGTGAATTGAAAACTCCTGGGAAATAAGGAGGCGAAGAGCATATGAAATAGACAAAGTGGACGAATTTGGCAAAGGCATCATCAGGAAAATGATTTACGGGACGTGTGAAAAGGGCAAGTTATAATTTATATTTTATTACTTGTCCTGTATATTTATTTTGTCGTAGTATTGTACAGGAAAACCAGAACTGTACTGTATTTATGGGTAAAGTAACAAAGATGATCCTGTTGTAGTATAGTTTCCATATATTTTAATTAATGAAACTATAAATTTTGTCGTCTATTACATTTCACTTTATCTTTAATAGATCCACATTTGTTTGCCTGAGAATGAAGCAGTTGGCCCCGGACCATCTTTCAGATCGTACCTTTGAGACTGGATATTACTAATTTTCTAGGGAAGTATTTTCTTGATCCGCAATAATGACAAGCCATGGTGCTTTAAGAGAGGAAATATTCAACTACAAAACAGAATACTAATTAACTGTTAACTAAATAGAATACTAATGCTATTGTCTTTTTGTTCCAGGAAACTTCTGACACATGAAAATAATTAAATTTTATATAAACACAAATTTAAAGAATAAAAATCTACAAATACAATACACAATGCAACTTCAAAATACAATCTACAAATACCATACAATATACATTTAAAAATATATAGTGTATATTATAGATTGTATTGTAAAGATTTGTATTATTTTTGTAGATTGTATTTTAAAGTTGTGTTGTGTATTGTATTTGTAGATTTTTATTCTTTAAATTTGTATATTATTTGTGACAGTTTTCTTTGTATCAACAAATATATAATTATCCATAATGATAGGACACTGTTTTTGTAAAACTTCCTTGTTTACAAATTCTGTTGTTTCTGTACCATTTCTTTGTTTTTGTTTTCATTATTAGTGTGCTTGAACTGCATTCATTAACTTATGTGAAAATGAATAAAATATTATTATTATTATTATTATTATTATTATTATTATTATTATTATTATTATTATACATAAATGCTGGGATGGATCCAAATTTGGAGCTCAAGTGTAATGGCAATTCCACCCCATTGGTCAAAGTGATAAATAAATGTTCTTGTGAATTTTTCTTTTTTATTCACCTTTATAGGACAGTTTTCAAACCCATCTATTCATTTTACATTATTGAGATATGTTCTATTGGTAATTAAGTATTTAAAATAGATATTAATTTGTTAAGTGGATGCTTGTAAAGGAAACAATTCTGGAGAAAATTTAGTAAAGCCTTGAGTTGAGGATGCAAGAATTCAAGTAAAAGATAGCGTTCACTGATAAGATGTTTTAATTAGTAAGAGTGAATTTAAAAGATGTACCTATTATTCATCCAAGAAATAAGAGATGAAAATAGACATACTAGATTAAGGAATGCATTGCCTTGTAGAACATTTTTGACATACAAAACAATTAAGTCACATTTGAGTTATGAGAGCAATTGTACTAAGTATGGAAAATCGGGGTGTTGTAATTATAAACCACTCTTTATTACAAAAATACACGGGCCCTTTGCTGCGCTGTGAGACTCAAAGAAAAGGTATTTGAACGTCCTCTGAAAAATATTTTTTCTTTCTATTTACATTCGTGGCAGTTTTCTTTCACTTCATATGAGAGTATGTTAATATATTTTTCCACATGCGTAATTAAATTTCAATATTTCGCGGACTCGCGTACGTGCATATACATGAGCGAAACTCTTAGACTTCTGCATATATATAGTTCTCTTCACGGGAGCCATAAACAAACCCTTTAAAGTGAGGTTACGAAGAGGCGTGGCTGAACAGCTGCCGCGGCGGAGGGATACTTCTCTGAATTACATGTGATGTTCACTTGTTTAGCGAGCTGTCACTTTTGCTTTTTCTTACGTGAATTCTTCTATAGCGGCGGGCGCGACGCCTTACGCGCCACCTACGCCCTTCTTTTATGCACGTTCCGCTAACGCTAGTTTTAGAGGTATTGCACTGAATGTTTCGCAGTGGGGGCCGGTACGGAAATCTATTGGTGGTGCCAGTGATGACGACACATCGCTAACAAAACATCGATGTTAGGTATTAATTATCGACGCTGAAAATTAAAATATCAATCTTCATAAAACGTGGATAAAAAAGCGTCGAAGTTTTAATGCTGGTTTAATAATCTCCAACATTAAATTCGTGGTCAACAAAATTTAATTTTACAGTGGCCGTTTTTATTAATTTATAATATAGATTCAACTGAAAACAAACTAAAAATAATAAGACCAGATAAAAATACTAAACGCCTATGCGCCCACAATAATCTCAAGTCGAGTCCCTGGATTCAGATTCTGTATGTAGGAAACTCTAATCTCAAGAGGTCATTACTGAACTCTATGGAACAGAATGTAAACTACTGCGTCAGTTCGGTTCGATGTTGGTTCCGCCTCATTCATAAGATCGCGTTTCCACGTTTACCGCGTTCAAACCAACACAGCGTTCTTTAGACAGCGCAACTTACTACAGTTGGGTTAGGCAAGGTAATACGGTAAATTTTTTGGGTTTGAATATGTCCTTGATAAATCTCGAACGCATTCTTCTGTTTTGCGAGGAGCATTTTCCACGTAGAATATTGCGTGAGAATTAAAATGAATGATTCATAAAAAAGTTTCGGGGATTATTAATTCATCATAACTTGAAGATCTTTGCCTCGCATTTTTTGGCGGAAAAGGTTCAGTCTCCAAAAACCAGCCCAATAATGAAAAGAGTATGAATAAGAAATGCGACAGGCGTCACGGCACATCTTTTGGGGGCGATGGCTCACGCGGCAACACCCGACAGGAACGCCCTGCCTTCATTTTGGTCGGTGAACTCGTTCCTGCTGCATTTCATCGTATAATTCGCTATTACGTATGTAATGGAATCTTCCATTCTAGCGATCCCAGATATAGTGAACAAGTTGCAATAAACTCATTATAAGATAAAATGCTGGGTCTCCAGCATCTCTTGTATATTCGAATTGGAAAACTGGCCGACTGCCAATTGCAGCATGGAGAAAATTGAAACCTGATGGGGGGGGGGGGGCGAGGGGACGGTCACGTTAGGTGAGTGCGCGGGAGAGCAGGTCATGAAAGAGCGAGGACGGATGAGGAGAAAGCGACAGAATGAGTGCGAACGGGTGAAGGCGGGCGAGGGCGGGTGAGGAGCGGTTGCGAACGGTTGAGAGAGCGACGGCGAATGAAATGCGGATAGGTTAGGTGAGGACAGGTGAGCGCGGGTGAGGGTGAGTGACACCCGGTGAGGGCGGGTGAGGAGCGGTTGAGGACGCCTTGAATGCGCGTGAGGACGGGTGAGAGAGAACAATGACGGATGAAGTCTTTAAAGCGGGCGACTGGATCGGGAAAGGACTGGTGAGCGCGGGTGAAGGTGAGTGAGAACGGGTGAAGGTGGGTGAGGAGCAGGGGGTGGCGAGACCATGAGAGAGGGGGAGGGGCAGGGGCAGGGGCGGATCCAGCCGGTCTTTTTTTGGGGGAGGGGGTATCATAGGTTTTAGCTAAATAATAAACATATTTACTATACAGTATATTATTTTTGTACTGTACATGTGATAATATACAATATTAATGTTTAAATAATTACATAATTTTAATATAAATAAACATTTAAATCAACTGGAAGATATAAAAGAAGGTAACACACGAAAACCCTAGGCCTTTTTTGGGGGGGGGGACATGGCTACCATGCCCATCCCCCCCCCCCCCCCCCGGATCCGCAACTGGGCAGAGTCGGGGCCAGTGGCGTAGCTTCAGTTGGTGTCACCTGGGGCGAAGCTAATGGTGTCACCCCCGTATATAAAGTATAAAAATATCTATAGCTGCATTGATTGTACATTATTTTATTAAAAATACAAACATATTCGCACATGATATTTATAACACATTAAAAATTCTATGTAATTAAGAATAATTGCAATAGAATTGCAATTAAATCATAATTTGTACTTATGATTTCAATGTATACTTATTAAACTAATATAAATAAACCATAAAAATTACATAATTCCAACAAAATTTTCAAACTACTAAAACTATTAATATATAAAATATTTAAGTAAATTATTTAAATTATATAATTCCAACTATAAAATAATTTAATTGGTGTCACCCCTAGAATGGTGTCACCCGGGGCGCGCCGCCCCCTAGCTACCCCACTGGTCGGGGCAGAGAACCGCGTTACAGAAGCGGGCGGGCGCGGAGGCGTCACTGCGATGTGTTGGCGGCCCGCGGTCCTCGTCCTGCGGCGGCCGCGCCCTCACGTGTCCGCGCGCGCGTCGCCGTGCCCCATCCTCCGAGCGTCGTCCTCGGGCGTCCTCAGTTCTGCGTCGCGGCGCGTCCGTTGCGCGGCGCCCCTTCCGGCGGTGGCGGCGGGGGCGGCGGTGCGAGCTCACGTGGCAGCGCGGACAGGAATGCCCTTCCTGGGCTGCGCCGCGCCGCGCAGCGCCCGTGGCGGCGGCGGCGGCGACGTCGCGCGAGGCACGTCCTGCGGGCAGGGGTCGTTCACCGGCCGCCCTCCGCGCGCGGAAGGATTGCCAACTCTCCCGGATTTCCAGGCCTCCGGGCGGACGAGGGGTGTGGGAGGCGTGTCGCGGAATTTCCCACTTCGGTTTTCCTCGTATTATGAGGTGATTCGATTTCGCGGAGTTTGCTACATGAACGTTTCAACATCTCTGTAGTTTAACCTTAACTGATGCAATTTTGAAGGGACTAGCATTTTCTAACCAAAGGATCCTAAAACAAGTGACAATTAATGCGATATGCTGTCAGCAGCTCTTCCCTATTTCGACCTCGGAAGGCTCAACGGTTGGTATCTACCGCAGTGAGCAACGGGACGAGACGGAAGGTCGGGGAGGTGGTGGTGGTAGTGATGGGGAGGCGGGAGTCGGTAGGTAGAGGCATGATAGTAGGTAGGACTGTCATGACAGGGAGCAGCTGGTCGTTGAAGAGCGGGATTGGTTGCCTGTTGATCTGGAGGAACGGTAGGGCGGGGTGGCATGGTGACGTGTGACGAGGTGTCGAGACGAGATGTACGGTGCGGTACGGGGTGAGACGGGTAAAGATGGGAAGGGGGCGGGGCTGATGTGTGATCAGACGGGGTGACGGTCTGACGGGGTAGGGCTCGTGGATGTAACGAGGTGGTCTGATTGGAAGGTGTGGTGCGGTGCGGAGCGAGGCTAGCATAGCGAGGGAGAGTCGAGGGGTGAGCTTAATGAGATGCGCTGTGACGAGGGATGCGGGTCGCTGAGGTGAGGGGTGGAATGACGCATGGGCTAGGAGAGGGATACCGGGCGGGGAGAGGCGGGGCAGTGAGGTGCTGTGCGCCGTAGAGAGATGTGGTGAGACGGGAAACGATT
Organism: Acheta domesticus; assembly: GCA_031308135.1. Lineage (NCBI taxonomy): Eukaryota > Metazoa > Arthropoda > Insecta > Orthoptera > Gryllidae > Acheta > Acheta domesticus. Next base: position 165,994,348 of record JAHLJT010002406.1, on the reverse strand, counting down.
GAGAGCGAGACGAGGCGGGTGTGGTAATGCGAAGTGCTGATGTTCGACATGAGATGCGGCAGGGTGTAGATGGTAGGACCGGGGCGGGGAAGTGTGGCGTGGATCGGAGGCGGGGCGGAGAGATGAGGCGTGGAGCGCGGAAGTGTGGCGTGGATCGGAGAAGTGAGGCGTGGAGCGGGGGTGGGGCGCCTTGGGGAGGTGTGATGAGGAGGGTGCGTGAGCGAGGCGGTGGCGGGGCGGGGAGATGTGTCGTGGAGCAGGGAAGTGTGGCGCAGAGCGAGGTGTGGCGTGGAGCGGGGTTTGGCGTGGAGCGAGGGGGTGTGGCGTGCAGCGAGGGGGTGCGGCGTGGAACGAGCAAGTGTGGCCTGGGTCGGGGAGGTGAGGCCTGGAGCGGTGCATGGGCGAAGCTGAGGAGTGGCGTGGAGCGGGAGCGCGGTGTGGAGGTATTGCGTGGAGCGGAGAGGTGAGGCTTGGAGCGGTGGTGGTAGTGGTTTGGGAGGTGTGACGTGGAGCGGTGCGTGGGCAGGGCGGAGATGTGGCGTGGAGCGGGGAGGTGTGGCGTGGAGCGGGGAGAGGCGACATGGATCGGAGAGGTGAAGCGTGGAGCGTTGCGCGGGCAGGGCGGAGGTGTGGCGTGGAACGGGGGCGGGGTAGGGAAGTGTGGCGTGGGGCGGGGAAGAGGGGCGTGGAGAAGGGAGGTGTGGTGTGGAGCGGGAAAGTTGTGGCGGGGGGCGGGGAGGTATGGCGGGGTGTATGGCGAGTGCCGGGGCGGAGGAGTGGCGTGGCGCGGTGGCGGGGGTGTGCGTGCCGGTGAGGGCGTTGCGTGCGGCGCCTGCGTGAGCGCGCCCGCGTGGGCGTCCGCCGGAGTGCCAGGGCGTCGCGGCCGTTCGCAGGGCAAATGGAATTTTCAAGTGCCTCTTCTTGCGATACTCGTCGTGCATATAGAAGTGGCGGCCGAGGTGCGTGAACGATTAGCACGTGTCTAGGACAGCAGAGTCGATCCACGTGGCCAAGTATTCCCCTACAACATAGTCTCCTGATGACATCGATTTATGGCACTTCATGTGTTTTTATATGAAATATGGGTGAGGAAGGAAGAGAAAATGTCTCCACATTTTCATATATTTACTGCGTTTATTGAAAGGCAACATCTCGATCCTTATTTGTTGAAGAAAAAATGGTTTTCAAATCTCACCACCACCACCACCACCACATTAATAATAATAATAATAATAATAATAATAATAATAATAATAGATATGTTGATATTGATATTGATGATATTGATATTGCCGTACCATTCACACACAATCTAAAGAAAACAGAGGCCGAGAAAATTACTAAGTATGAAGATCTTGCTCTGAAAATAAAACAAATGTGGAAACTACAGACTGTAACAACATTTCGGCTGAAGGTGTAGTTTCAAAAAATTTCAGGAAAAAACAAAACCAAAAAAAAGGGATTACCTCAACGAATCCTAAACTTCAGACAGAAAGCAGTGATCCTGCAGACTTGTCATATAGTTCGTAAGTTCTTGAAATAACGCAAATGAGGATCCCATATTGGTCTTGGAGTCAGAGTGAAATCTCTCTCCTCAGTGACTGAGCTCTTTCCTTTTCGTGGCAGGATTGGGCAAATTGAACCCAGCACAAGCAGCTGAGAATCACAAGATAATAATAATAATAATAATAATAATAATAATAATAATAATAATAATCAGCTATCAATATGGCCCTCTAATGAGGCAGGTCATGAAACCTGACCGAAGAATGGGAAACAGAGGCATTGTTAGTGTAGCAAGAAGCATTACGAACAAGACTCTGCAAGACATGCAGAACGATAGAGACTTCACTGAACTTCTGATGCTACTTAACATGAAATGTGAGACACAAAAAATAATAAAGAAATCGTGGAGAGACAAACCACTCCACCGACAATATTGAAATGAATGGACAAGAGCACAGATAAATCAAGATCAATCATTTATGTGGCTTAAAAGGGGAAGAATGAATTCAGAATCGGAAGCACTTTTAATAGCTGCCCAAGATCATGCGTTGAAAACACGACATTATGATAAAGCGATTCTCAAAATTTTCCAAGATGATAAATGCCGCATTTGCCAGGAACACGTAGAAACCATTGATCATATTGTCTCAGCTTGTCCAATCCTAGCAAAGACCGAATACTTGAAAAGACACGACAGGGTGTGTAGCTACCTCCACGGGCAGATCTGTACCGCCCTCGAAGTTCCAAACACATGCCCCAAGTGGTACGAACACTCACCAAAACCGGTGACATCTGTTGGATTGTGTAACGATATTGTACGACCAACAAATTCAAACTGATCGCACGATAGCGGCAAAGAAACTGGATATAGTTATCCGGGATTTGGAAAAAAAATTGTATCTACTTGTCGATGTTGCTGTACCTTGCGATCAAAACGTCGTTACCAAGGACGCAGAGAAACGTCTTAAATACAAGAGTTTGGAAATCAAGATCAGCCGAATGTGGGGCTGTAAGCGCACAGGTCGTACCGATAGTTATCGGAGCTCTGGGATTTGCTCCGCAAAATTTGTGTAAGAACTGGTCTAATCTCACAGGTAATTCAAAAGACTGGGAAGTGCAAGAAATAGCTTGATATGGAACAGCCCACATTTTTGCGCAAAGTATTGTAGAGGCAGCGACAGTCGCTAGATCTGCTCCTTAGGTAGTTCGTTGCAACCTGGAGTAGATTTTATATTATATTTATTTAAATAATAACAACGTAAATAAATTAACTATATACTAAATGTTTGGTATATGGAGTGACCATTTATATTACTAACCGTGTGGGGTATAGCTCAGTGGTAGAGCATTCGACTGCAGATCGAGAGGTCCCCGGCTTCAAACCCGGGTGCCCCCTAATAATTTTCTTTTAATGAATACATTTCATTATTTGAGAGTTTTGAAGAAGTAGTTAATTTGGATTTAGTCAGATAATTAAACACTTGAAGCCCGCCACAGAAATACAGTTAATTACGAATATGGTTCTATGTCCCAAGTTTAAAACCAGCAACAATTTTTAGACTAATATTCCATTACAACATATTAGCGAGTAATTTACTATTAAAAACTAATAAGCGAGCCGTCGTGTGGTGTATTGCATATTCACCTTCTCCCTGTACATAGCTTCCACATTCCGGATACCGATGCCGGCACGATATCGATATCGGCACAGTATCAATATCGAGAGGATATTTGCACATACAAAGCACACGGAATATTTAGTTGTTGCTACGATGACACGGCACACGTAGTTGTTGGCCGCCATGGTTGGAGTATAAAAAAAATTGTTCTATTTGTTACAATGTTCTATGAGAGACGCAAAAAAAACATACAAAAAACAACTAAATAAGTTGTAATAATTGCTCATATCCATCCTCCAAGGAAGATTCTAAAATATAACGTGGATATTCTTTAGGTGTATTTTTCAGAAACATTGAGTCAATTTTTTTAGAAGTTTGTTTTCCGCGTATTATATAGAATTATTGTCTCATTTAGCACAAAGTTAAATTCTCTTTTTTTTTTTACTAACAAACATGGTTGTCTAATGTTGTTACTGAAATAAATCATACTCGGCCAAAAAAGTATTGTAATTCATTAAATGCTTCTCTTATCTGAAATATGTTTGAATTAACACCTTAATTATAAGAAATTCTACATTTAACTAATTATTTTCATAATTAATGATTCACGCAGTGCCTAGTCCTGTAATTCTGCGGAGAACACACCCACATCTTTCTCGTCGGGGATATACTAGTACTCCATTAACTTTTTGATGTCATCAATCTATTTTTACATTGTACTTACTTCGTAAGAAGAGAAAGTTATGTAATCGTGCGCCGGAAAACTGCGAATTTTCGGCAGGAAAATTGTTATTGACGGGCCGTGGTAATGCAAATGCGGATAAATCCTGTTCCGATAAATATTAAATTACTTCCTCTAACATGTAGGTGTAGCCAGAATCAGTGTTTTGAGGGGCCTTGTTACCTGATTGAGGGCAAAACGTCTCGTCTGGCCGTCCTGACTGCCTGTGGTCAACGCTAGCATCTAAACCATTCGGCCGATTCTCTCCAAAATTGATATTCCTCGATTGATCTGATCGATCTGATCTGCGTGTTTCAACTGTATATTTTGATTTTTGAGGGTACTTAACATGAAGGGTCAAAAACAGAAACATGGACTGACATGACCTTCCATACTGTGTGATTTTATTTGACTTCCACAACCACTTCAAGACATTTGGAAATTTTCAAAGTTGGACATTGAGGTACTTAGATATTCCATAGTAATTTCGCCATCTCACTAGGCTCTTTAGGCCCCTTTCCTTCATGATATACGAAGAATGTGGCAGTCATCCTTTAGCCCCCCCCCCCCAAATTACGAAAATATTTTTTTATACAAGATCGTGGGTCTTTCTTTTTCGTCTTAGAAAAGGAATTACGTCTCCAGAAAATTTCCACACCCAAATACATGTATTCTTAAACAAACCAAAACAAAAATTACCCTTTGTACAATAATAAAATCAATATAACATAAAGTTTCTCTTCTGTCTTGAAGAAAAAAAATTGACATAACAACAATTCAATATTACAATTATACAATTTTTAACACTTTGACAACAATATAAATGGAGCATCAAGCACAGTTTGAAATTTTATTTTATTTTATTTTATTTTTTGCTCTCTGCCTTTACTTTTTACTTACTGCAGGGTCTAATGTTCGCTATTTACACTTGGGGGATGTCATGGCACTCAACCACTGAACGTACGCAATAAAGGGGTCGCAATAAGGGCTTGGGACACTGCGGAAGTACTGTCAAGAGCCTCCTACGTCTTAGCGATCTGGGAACTTGATGCTTCTCGCAGTCATGACAAGTTTGTGGCGAAAGATAAGGAAAACATATACGAAAGACGATTACTACCGACCTCTTCTCGGGGCCTTGCCTCACCCAACGGCGAGAAGCTTGCGACGGTCAGCGGGCTGGTGTCGCCGAATATACGTCTCCGCGCAGATCCGGGTTCCTCCACGGCATTTCAGTGTATGAAAATGCACGCCCGTAAACCTAGGCACAGCAAGCTTCAGTGTCCGCTTCTGTTCTTCGTTCTCACCACGCTCGCCATCACTCCCCAATATCACGCTTTTCGACCTTCCTCTCTCGCGTCTTTGGAGTGCGTCTTGGTTCGTTTCCAAAAACGTACCAAGAAGTAGGGAGCCTTCTCACTGCTCCCTACCGTGTAAGTCGACACAGACACTCCAATTCAAATATCTCAGAATATATATAAACAGGGGTTTCCAACCTCTTGCAGAGGGCACTGCCCGCGCTATTTGAATGCAGCGTTGGTATCTGTCAACCACAGATGGGTAAAAGGTTGCAATACGTTGTATCTGTCTGAAACGATGCATATACGTACAGAGAATATGATTGCACTAAAAAGTGAAAATGGCAAGAAACCTGACTTATGTTGTTTCTGAAATAAACCATTCACTTAGTACCGTATTCGTATAATACAGAACCGGTATTCGAATATCTGCGCGTGTCCGCCTGACACTCACGGACTGACCACTTTCCGTCCAACAATCGGGACCAATGAGGCGCCATTCGACGCGTGTCAGTCTCCTGGTGGAGAACTGATGATTTGATTGCGGATCCGTCCAGAAGATTCTAAGAAATTTCCAAAAACGTGTTTTGCATTATTTGGAGCTGCGATCTGGCGGTGATTGAAAGGAAGCAACTCAGTCTCCGCCACATGCAGCTATGATGTCCGCTAAATATGACGTCAGTGAGCCCCTTGAGATGATTGACAGAGGTCTAGAGATTGTATCGCGCAGACGTCGCTGTTTTCAGTATGCGGTGCAGGGATTTGATCATTCGGAAGGAAATTATCGCTTGATAGGATAATATTGTGTGGCGTATACGATAGCTAATGGGATAATCCTCTTTTGTAGCATCATTTCAATATCAAACTTATATTCTAATATAAATCTATAAGAATGGAATGGTATGTTCTAAAATACGACCTTGCAACTGTAAATATTTTCTTTAATAAGACAACTGTATGTTTAAAGATTTTTTTAAAATTTAGAACTTGCTAAGTTGAAATTTTTAACATATGCAACTATTTTTAATACAGTTTTAAAGTGTCGGCGGCGCCACATTCAGCTAGTATACAGAATAGTATTTTACAAATAAAGAATGTGTTTTTAACACATTTTTGAGTCAGCTTATCCAAAAATTAACATCACGCATTGCCACTGATCATCCACCAATGCAAACCATTCATCTCGGCATGACCGAAAAGGCTAAATTGGGTCTTACTAAAATTAAAAGGAGAAGAAGGGAGTTGGCTATCACAGGTGTCTTCCCTGACTTTTCTTCTAACAGAACGTAGGATTTTGTGCTAGAGCAGTCTGCAGACGTCGAAAAGCAATTAGGCTATAAGAAAGGAGCAGCGGTACGGTCTGTTCCGGTGCTCCGTGCCAAGTGAGTTTTGAAACCTGTCAGTGTTCCCAATAGCCTAAAATATAACATGGCAACAGAAAAAGAAATCACGGAAAATTTGTATTTTAGTTTTAGTGAAACAATGTTCGTTTTAAGATACGACTTTTGAAAATACGGTTCAAGTTTTCACTTTTGAAAATACGGTTCAAGGAGCAAAACGATTTTTCAAGTGTGTGAAAAGCGACATTTTCTGCTGTATTTCTGAAGTGCAGAAATGACTGTCCAAATGTTATACATTTGAGATAAGATCTTTATTTTACTTTTAATAACCTAGACCCTAATAAGGTAGTTGTAAAAGATCTCTGCAATTGAGTAAGAAAGTTAGTTTGAGATTGAGAGTTTATTTAGCAATTAATTTTGACTTTAAAAGTAAATTTCTCAACTCTTATCTTAGTGTACAAACATTTGTTACGTTTCAGCCTTATTCATTGAAAAAATGCCTAATACATTTTTTTAAAATTAAAAAATAAAAACGTTCAAAACGGTAGAAACGAAAAGTATACTGGTACATTGTAATGTTTCTACATTTACCCTCAGAGATATTGGTATATTGCAGTGATGCATTTAAGATAGGAGAGCAACCTGACCGGTAAGTTTGGTATTTATTTCATAAATGATTTTATTTATGTTCTTGAGTTATATAATCATTACTACGATACATATAAGACTCAATTGCTTCAAGAGGAGAGTGTACTGTGTTTATAAGGGTTGAAGATAATGAGTTTTGA
>JAHLJT010002406.1:165940829-165986079 GCA_031308135.1 Acheta domesticus | reverse complement strand
AATTGGGATCAAGGCCTCCAGTGAAAAGTCTTTTTAATATCGCTGCCCTCTGATCATGAATGTACAGAAGAGGCCTCACTTAAATGTCCCCCAAATCAGTTTCGCAGCCCACCTTTCACCGCGTTTTGATGACATCAAAAATTTACTTTTTGTGCAAAGCATACAGCCTAAGAACAGATACACATATAGTATCGTACATTTAAATTTAACATAATGCTCTTTCTCAATGAGAAATCACCGATGACCCGAGATCAAAAATTCGTGTCGCTCAATTTTTTTTAGCACATCAAAAGTGCAAGTTACTCACCTAGTTCGCAAAGTATTCCATGATAATGTTCCTTGTTTAAGAACCCGTGACATATTTTGTTAAAATAATTTTTTCGATAAATCACAAGCAATATTGTGGCGATATAACCCTCCGAGAACTTCTTTCTCCTATAGCCTGCTACAATAAATTCTTGAATCCAAACTGCATTTCACTAGCGAAAGCGTCACATCCTCCACGTGCTTCCGAATTTCCGTTTGGAGGCATGGGTGACGCTCGATCTCGCCTCTACAACCCTTCCCCTCGGAGAACTATTCGCAGGCGCATGCCCGGCCGGGCAATCGCGCTGAGCAAGCAAACAGGGGCCACGCGCGCGCGCGGGCCGAAGCGCCAGGCGGCGGGGGCGGCGGCGGCGGCGGCGTCGCGACGGACGAGGCCCAGCGCCGCCTCCTGCGATCAAAGGGGCCGCGCGCGTCGCGACGCCCGCGTCGGAAGTTGCGCGGGGCGGGCGGCTGCGCAGCGTCTCGGGTTGCGACGCGACGCCGCACTGTGCTCCCGAGTGGGAGGACGGCGGCCAAAAAGCCGGGAGGGATGGCTCAGTGCATCAACCTGATGTCACTGCAGACCCTCTGACCGGGAGGTCCTAGTTTCGAGTCCCGACGGCCGCGGCTGCAGGATTTTCGACGCTAGCTTGTCAGCTAGGTCGAATTCCGTCGCTGTCCGGAGAGAATTCTAGCGGCCGGCTGCTCTGATCGGTAGTTTTCCGTGGTTTCTCCGATCAACACCAGGCGAATGCCGCAGCAGTACCCTAACAAACGGGCCACGGACCGCGCGTGATCTTTCCTTCCTCTTCCTTGTCCTATCCTCTCCTCTCTCTCACACACACACTTACACTATCATACACCACATTACCACACATGTCGGGAGACCGGTCGGGAGCTTACCTTACCCTGTAATAAAAGTTTTTCTGCCGAAAATCCGCCGTATTTTCGCGCAGCATTACATAACCTTCCCTATACCATACGGACGGGAAAGTAAAACTACGGTAGGGTTGCTAAAAGGATAATAATGGAATTCAGGACATCCATATTTCAGAGTAAATTATGTATTTTTGTACAACTAAATAGTATATCAAGTAAATCGTTTGAAAGGAAATAGTATTCTAATAGTAGTAACATAGCAAGTAAACAATAAACAGTGGATCAAGATAAATTGCATTCCACACATGCAAGAATAACAGGGTGCCCACTCTTTTTCTAGGATGAATTTCCATGGCTTTTCCAGGTTACCTTGGTCCAGGTTATTTCCTTAATTTTCCAAGACAAAATTTGTGAAGTATTTCAGGGTATTTAATTAAAATATTAAATAAAACATGACTTCGGTCGACATTAAAAGTGTTTTTGATTGAACCCTTTCGCCTTTGCGTATCTTAATCTCTTGCATTAACACATTGTGTGTGTGAGAGAGAGAGAGAGAGGAGGAGAGAGAGAGAGAGAGTGAGTGAGAGAGAGAGAGACAGATGCATTTCGGTCAAAACACACGTGCTTTTCGTTATCAATTTTTGAGCTGCTAGATTGCTCCGTAAAAAGACAAAAATAACAATATTTGCTCAACAAAAGGAACACCACATAAGCCTTTTAACACCACATAACGAACGCATAGTTCTGTGATGTAGTACACAAGTGGTCCCAAAACGTAGATTGTTTTGTAAAAATATATGGATATATAACAGAGTATAAAATTAAGGCATTTGGCAGAAAAAAAGACATATCTTCAATCGACATAACCCGCTTTTATAGGACGTATGGCAACCCAAACATAGAGGAACTGTTGACTCGCGATTATCAGAGTCCCGGTTAACCGAGGCAGTCATCAAAAAAACAACAGCAAAATAATCCATTAAAAACCTTGCACAGATGTGTACAGCAGTAATGAGTCAGCGCGGCGAAGAAGTTACGCCACGAAGCGTGTACGTTGGACATTACCCCCAAAGCTTTCCTAGATAAGTATCGAAGAATTTTTCCGCTAATAATTTACATAAAATATAGTACATCTAATAAAGTACACAAAATATATCGATTTTGACGTGATAATCTCTTGCAACTCATGCTCCCTTTGTTTAAAATGTGAGCGATATAAAAATTTGCTCTCAGGTCTCAAGTAACTACTTTTCGTGAAAGAATGTAAATGCTATGAAATGATAAATGTAAATATACGATAGTATAAGCCTGTCCCTCTGCTTCAAACTACTTTTCGTTTTTGTCATCAGGGCGCCGAGGACAAGAGCAAACATCACGAGAACACTGAACAGGTAGCAACTGTAAGCTAAGCCATCTATATTTTATTGACGGATCCAATCCTCCATCATGTGACCAGTGCAATACGGCTTGGACCCTGTCCCATATAGTCAATCATTGTCCTATTTTCCTACACAACAAGCAGAGGTATCTCAACGACACAAGTTTGGAATGTATACTTGAATCTGAGAAGTATCAAGGAAGAATTATACAATTCTATAAGGAGAGTGGAATATTCAGCCAAATCTGAATTGCTTGGGCAATTTCGTATACAATACTGGACCCAGAAAAATGGTTCGTCACCTGACAAGTCTTCAAGATGTTCGACATGATACTCACTTGTTCTCTTTCCATGTGTATGTTATCATCCTGTATACAATCTGTCCAATAGTATTTTTATAATGAATCTTTAAAATTTAATTTGTATGTATGTATTTATGTATGTAATGAATCTGTATGTATTTATGTTGTAATGTATATTTTCTGAGTCTCTAATGACCCAGCTGTCGATGCGACTTTAAATAAACAAAAACAAAACAAAACAAAAGAGCAAACCGATAATTATTAATATGATGTGACAACATTTATCCGGATAGCATTCTTCGGTCAAGGTATCCTAAACCCTTGCCTACCTCTCCACACAGAAGCAACCTGATTGGACGCCAGATATCATTAGGCTTTCGTGAGCGCGTAGACTGATTCCATCCCATTTAGTTGCTGCAGAATGCTTTTGGGCGAGTTCTCGATGTGTTAATTTGAAGGAACTTTCTGCAGGATTGTACTGGCAGTTCTTTTGGTGGGATTCCACAGACGTCAGTAAAGTAGACTTCTCCTGTCCTAGACGTGATTTTGATCAAAACTGGAGTATTATAATAGATCCACATCCGTTCGTTTTCGAAAAGTATTTGCATTTAATTTGAGCTTCTGACCCGAAAAATTTTACTAAAAAGTTTGTGAAATCAAAACTAATAACATTCAACCATCAGTATCTTCTTACCCCGCTCACTTAACATAGTTCTGAAGTTATTGCGAGTTTCACCAGTATTTGAAAGTTCTCCGTAAGCTGGTGCAAGATCTATTTGCGTTACTCTTGAGTAGAGATTGAGTCATTGCTTCCTCCTGCCCCCTCACGTACCGCCGTTCGGAATACAATAGAGCTGCGCCTTCTGGGGAGGACCTACAGTGAAAGGGGATTAACTGGGATTCAGACGAGAGTGACAGTTGACGAGCTGGAATCGGGCGAATCCCAAATCCTCGGTGCACAGGAAAGCATCTCACAACTAGTGGTGGAAAAACAGCTCGTACTTTCTCCCCCGTATTTTCACGCAAAATTACGCGAAAAATTGTAAGTGACCTTATTTCAAAATCTATTTTTAAGGAACAGACTACATTAAGGGGAAAATCTCAATCTTTAATATTTTAGTTGTACGAAAACGCCGAAAAATTTTGAACTTTTGTAATTTTTGAAAAATCAGGGTTTTCAACGAACATGAGACCTGTACCATTCTCTTAAACGTTCTTTATACTATCCAACAACAAAATTTAATCAAAAATAATGGAGCAATTTTTTTTGAAAATTTGGAAAATGACCCAGGGGCTTCATGTAAGGTACCTCCCAAAATTGAAAATCGGTTACAAATTCAAGGGGCCACGACATCAGCCAGATCGTTTCGGGAATATCAATTTTGGAGAAAATCGGCCAAACGGTTTAGCCGCTAGCGTTGTTCATACACGGGAAGACGGACGGACAGACGTTTTGCCGTCATTCGATTTTTCGGTATCAATGGCCTACTAAACATGAATTCTAACTACACCATGTGTTAGAGGATATTTTTTCTGAGTTTTGCAACTGGATTTATACAGTTTTTCGTTACCAGGGCCCTGTAATAAGACTCTGCCGGAAATTCGCCTTTTTTTGCACATCATTACATAATTTTCTCTACTCTAATTCCACATGAGGCCGGAGGAATAACAGACTGCCTGTGATGTATCCTTCCTCATCAAGTACCGGTTGGTAGGAATAGGAAATTAAACTTCGTGAGCGTTATTATTTTTACTTTTATAATACTTATAGAATTTTCATGATATGCATTGTACAGTGTTTGTTTGTTTTGTCACTCAAGGAACGTAGATATAAAGGTTGCAAAGAGCTGATTAGACTAAAATAATCACAACAATTATAAAATTATCAAATGTTTTTGTGAACAGTATTCTTAGGAAGTAATAAGGACTAATGAGAGACACATTAAGCTCTACAAAATTACTGTTAAAGAGAAATAAGGGATGCAAAATCTGATAAAAATAGTAGTTTAGCGTCTCAAAAATTCCCCACGTTTAAGTGCATTATCCACATAATAAACACAAAATAAGAATAGTATATAGTATGTAAAATCAAACTCTGAATATTTTTCTTTTCATCTACATTTGGATCGGGCGAAGTGGAGATTGTGAAGCATCGATTCTGCCCGCGACCCGCGTCTTCCAAACCGGCGCGCGCCGTCACCGCGCCGGCGCTGAGCGGGAGCCGGGCGGGCGGAAGTCGCAGTGTTTTGCGACGCCGAAGACGTTTCACGCGGTCGTAAACGCAGCAGTGAACGCGCGCGACTGAGGTCACCGCAGTGTTGGGCTGAGCGGACGCGCCGGGCCGCGCCGCGCCGGGAGCGAGGGAAGGGGTGGGTGGCTCCTTGAGTCGCTGCGCCACTTCCGGGAGCGCTGCCGTATGGTCGCTGCCACGTAAAGTTGAACAGCTCGATCAGACATGTCAAACTGCGCCCACACGAGCTATATACTGCGATTTCTTCTAACTTTGCCTCTCAACGCCCTTCTTCTCGATGTACTTGGCGTCTTTCTTAGTCGTGCCGCTAGATATCGCATGATCGCGACCGTATCAAGCAGTGATGCGATCATGCGACTTCTAGCGGCACGACCGAGAAAGACGCGAAATGCCGTGTAATATTTCATCGTGGCCATAGGGGCTTGAGAGGCAAAGTTAGAAAAATCGCACTACAGAGGAGTTGCTCTAAGAATGCACCATTTCGACAGATCGGGAAACATGTAGTACGTTATGTAGGGCGATGATATTGCAAGAGACAGTAATAAAGCCATTTACAAACGCATGAGCTAACTGTAAACGCACGCACTGACATAATGAGTGCATGGACAGAGCCTGCAGTTATGTTGCCAGGAGTGGTCAAGCAGTAGTTGTCGATGCGGTCCTTCTTATAGCAATCTCTCCTTGCCCGCCTGGGAAGACACGCGTTCTTGCGTGCAAAGTCAACTTCCCCTGACTCCACTCACGTTTCCCTTCCTAATACAGAAATGGGAGTACAAGCGCAAGCAGAAGAGGGGAATGTAAGTGCAAAGCGTGTTTGAAGTATCACGAAGAACAGTCGCTTCAAAGAAAATGTTTGATGAATTTTATAAAATAACTGAGATTTGAATTATTTTTATTTTTTTACTACTTTTTTTCGAAGTCATTCAGCGACCACTGTAATTTGTTTTTGAATTTCGGAGGTAACGGTATAAAACCTTGCATACTGCATACGGACGCATACAATCATCCAAGCCCCTGGCGGGATTCGAACCCATGACTCTTCACGCATGAGGCAGCTACGGCCCTTCAGTCTTAGCGATCTCCAGTACCTATTACTTTATTTCACGTTTATTTTTTTTTTAATTTTACGTTATAAAAATATTTTTGTCAATATTTACTTTTGTTTGTCATTCGATAGCATTTGCGTGAGAAAAAACATTTTGATAAGGGGAACGAAAAAGTTTGGATAGCAATTTCTTTACTAGTTTTCGTTTTGTGATATTTTATTGAATAATTCTGTTATCTTTTGGAGTTAGAAACAATGAGAAATAAATTAGAAGTCTTTCTTATGGCACACAGTTCTTTTATCAGAAAAGAATCCTTGTTAATCTCCTGATCTGAACGTAGGAAATTAGTACAATTATTGGGATCTTACGTAAACACTATTACGAAAGCAAGATCTTTTCAATTCAAAATGTTTCATTTACTTTCAACTGACAATTTCAAATATGACGTATTTCCTTTTAAAGGATCATTTCTTTGCTTCGGTAGAGGAAACGGGAAATAATATTGCTTTTAGGGCAATAACTGTCCACTGGACTATCATAGGCCAGGTACTCAGTGGCATAACGCCACCTCGGAACACATTGCGCAATACTTACTTTTAAACCACGTGCCATTGGCTCCGTTTGCAGTGCTGGCGAACTCTAGAACGCTCGTTACCTTGCCCGTGACCTTGACATGTCTGAGCTAGATAAAACTGCAACCTCAGAACAACCAGATTCTCTCAGACTTTTTTGGCGAAATATGATGTTTTGATATTTTCGAAATCTATTGTCAAACATACGTATTAAAAGTCTTGGAGTTAGACTTGTTGAAAACTTTCAATGAACAATATTGCATGGCATTTTATGTATCATTATTTAACACCACTAAACTTTCGAAATGCTTCACTATAAATTTTTCTTCATGTGGAATATAACTCTGTCATTCCCTGCCCGCAAAAATGTCGCCACATTACGTAGTTTTTGGACTGTGTGAAACTACTGTAAACTTCGATTTATTTAGAGCTGACCCTGACGTAAATCAGATGTTGCGAAGACATTGAATAGCGAGCTCACACGTCACTACAGTGACGTCACTATGGTGACGTTCAACCTTCCGATTGGATGAACCGTAACAGCTGATTTACGTCAGGGGCAGCTCTAAATAAATCCAAGTATAGACAGGGAATATGCTGTACATTAACAGTGTAAAGCTTGACAGTCAGTGCGCACACGCGAAGTCTAACGTTAGGTTATGGAAATAGGAAGTACGATATTTCATTAGGTTTATCGGGTTCTATAGTATGGCTGATAAACAGTGACAGTTACGTTTAATGAAAGTTTTTTCGAATAGTAGCAAATGTGCTCTCATAGTTAAACTAATCAAAGAAATGCAATGAAATAGGAAGCAGGAACACAATGTGCCATCTATGAAATTTAAAGATCACAAAAAAATCCGCAGTACGATTTCGCAACGACTGTTAACGTAATTTCTTACAAGAAAAACGTGCAAAACCTGTAAGTACATAAAACGTTAAATGGCGGATGCCTCTAAACATTTGTGTTTTCTACAGTAGTAGGTGCCCACCTACTAAGAAATGAATGATATTCCATTTTCGCTCTGAACGACAGGTATTCAGATGATACTTTTAGGGCAACTTTTTATTCATTATTTACACCGTGTTTGTTGGAAATGAAACCAAAAGTACTCCCTGTTTCGCCACTGTTCGCCTGCACGTGGCGTTGACTTCAGCTTCTGTCCCTGGCTACGAAGCGGTTTGTTCATGGAAGTGAGTAGAAGTTGGAAAAGATTTTTAAGTAGAACTCATTTCAAAAATATATTTTAGGAGACTCAGTTATCTCTGTACGTACCTTTTTCCTGACTAATTTTACACGAAAGGTAAACTAAAAATAATGAAACGGGATTTGCAACCGTACTGATCTAGTCCAATTGTAGCACGGGATGTGAGCTATCTGGGCACATCTTACAAGTGATACAAGAAGTAAAGTGTAATTTTGGGCATCTTCCAGCAGTAACTGAATAAGCTACGTTTTCAAATTTTATTATTTTTTTTACATTTTAATAATAATCGAAGGTATTAGGGCAGCAACAGGATAAGCCATAATTTCGAATGACATATACAAACATTATCACGCATACAATTAACAACTTGTAGAATAAATGCACATAAATGATTATATTTTTCATTGAGCCTATGTTTTGTAACTAATAATGCTAGAAAACAGGAAGTGTCAAGAGCTTCAGATGATCAACTGATAAAAACGCGTTCTGTTTTGTCACTCTTTCTGACTTAGGTCACATTCTATACATAAACATCCTCATTTATTATATTTCGATGTATACAAATTTGGTCAAGTTTGAAAATATATTTGAGTATTCTCAAATAAAACATATGCATGTAGTATAAGTTACGAATAATTCATACGATGAACATGATTTTTTTTTCATTCGGTACTTCTAATTGTTCGGTTCTCTAGTTGTGAGACTCGCCTCTAGCAATTCAGGTTCTGATCTGAAAATTTATTAGAATATGTAATTCCACATATCAGACGAGTATTTCGTTTTATTATACTGAAGCAAACACAAGTGCGACATTACAACTGAACTCGTTTTGTAATCACAGTAACTTCTGCTGAGTCATCGTGCTCTCTGCATTGAAGTGGCTTGTATAGTGCCACTGATCGGTTTAACAATGATGCAATTGAAGAACATGATCCACTCACTGCAGAAGTACCCAACAAAAATTTTGAAGGGGGCACCCGGGTTTGAACCGGGGACCTCTCGATCTGCAGTCGAATGCTCTACCACTGAGCTATACCCCCGACGTGTCAGTGCGCTGTACCAACACAATGTATTCACAGGCCGTGGCCTTTCCTGCTGATGCCATTTGCTGTCGCCCCGTGGGCTGCGTTGGGCGGTCGACCGGTTCGGGGACAACGCTGCCAACCCCCAGGTAAATGAATGAGAGAGCCTGCGAACGCAAGCGAACATTCTTGAGGATAAATCTTGGTTAAACGTTAAAGTCCAACGAGAAAACATACGAAGCAGACTCATTAGGAGTAAATGTCAATGCCCTGCGATTGAAGAAATAATGTAACGCTGTTAAGAAATAATTGACACCATAATTATTATACAATACTTAGGATACCATTTCGTAAAGACACTTCTGCTAAAAAGTCACATTGCAATGCTTTCAATTGCGCAAAACTAACGAATACTTTCATGAATTCAATTTTTATGGTTTGACCGATTCCCAGAAATATTTATAATGTACTATATTATTTTTCAACATACTGTTCAGATGACATTAAACAATTAAAATCGATACACCAGTTCAAGTGCCAAATAAAATCATTTCTTCTCTTTCTATACAATTAAAGACTACACTGGGCATCTAAAAGGAAAATAATATTGATTTTAACAATGATATTTAATGTATTAGTTACCATTTAGACTGTATAATTCTGAAAAGTCTAAATATGTCTGTAACAAGAATTGTATCACAGTTCCTGAGCCAATGAGCCCATTTCGATCAAGCTTTTCGTCCAGTTTCCCTGATTCATTGAGCAAATGTTGACTGAGATGGACCCTTGTTTTGATTTTGGACATAAATGTAGCTTACTATCAGGCACGTTTTCTTGATCTCTGTGAGAAATGTGTATTCAAACAATCGTTCTCCATGTTAACACTGTAACTTGACAGTAACTCCACAGTACTCTCCACACTAACTCGATTCCTTCATGTAGCCAAAATCTGTACATTTTGCCTCTGCAAAAAGTTTTTCTATACTCGGGAACGATAATTTTCAAACTAATTCTTGTCAAAAACGCTCGTTTATGTCGGTATAAGAAATTTAATTTAATATGTATGAGACAAGACAGATCCCAGAGCTCAAGATTCACAGATTGCACTTTTCCCCATCGTACATCAATCACATACTTTTTAACTGTTTTGACGTTAAATAAATAATATTTGGCTAAGAGATGTGTTACTATAGCAAGTCGAAACTATTTTTTCTAACGAAATGAAGATGGAGAATGCATTTATAATAACATTGAATGTAAACTTTTATTTTTAGGAAGAAACCACAACCAGTTTTGTTATTTAGACATTATCCCCTTGCTATTTTCACAGCTCATTCTTTAATGTTTTCGAGGCGTTCATTGACAATGTTTTGAATGGCAAGAACTCCTGAACTTGAAACTGTCAGAAATTCTATATTCACGAAAATATCGCCATCAAAGGATCACATACTTCTAACCTGGAAATAAAAACGACGTGTCTCATCTACCGTCTGCCCGGGTGTGGAGGCAGTGATAAGATAGGGCAGACAAGGATAACACAATTACTGCAATGACTAATACTTTAAGGTAGGTGTCTACCCCAGAGTGATTAAATATAGTGAAATTTCGTGTTATTCAATTTTTATTGGGTCGTATGCTCTTTTTTAAATTCTTCAAACCGCGTCGTGCTACTTTTCTTAGTTTTTGAGAAAATACTTATTTTAGAAGCGAGTGTCAACTGTCAAGCCCAAAGTGAGTGAACTTCAGATGCATTTTCCTGGAATGCAAATTTTTAGCATATTCGTGCACTTCAAACAACATAAATCAAAAGCTATTAAAGATAATAATATTGTTCTTTTAGCAGCATGCAATGCATAAAATTCTCTAGTGAATGAACTAGAAAAGTTAATCTGTTCCTAAAAGTTTCAGTTTTATGAACTGAAATGTCCCGACAAAGTTTATTTTTAAAAAAATTCTTAAATAAACAAGTCGTGACTCATTAGTTTTCACAGTATCTTTACCACTAGTTCAATCACTAGATAATTTAATTGCGATTAATTAAAAAATAGTACTTTCAAAATATATCAATTTGTTCAAGAGTTATATTAGAAGTAAAATCCTACATTTTTGCCAATTAATTATAAAGAAATTGAAAAAAAATTAAATATTTTTAATATTTAAAAAGCATATAAAAATCAAATATACAAAGGAAAACAAAATAGATCCAAAATTGTGGAATTTTTTCTCGGGTAGACAGCTACCTTGAAAAACTATGCCAACTCACTGAAAACTCCTTCATTACAGTCACGCTTACGAGTACACCACAACAGTACGGTATAGGGAAAAGTGATGTAATGCTGCGGAAAAAACGATTTCGAGATTTTAACGAAAATACACGTTTGGGGGTCCTCTGATACCGAAAATGTGTTTTTTTTTTTCCAAAACGTCCCTCTGTCCGTCCGTCCGTCCGTCCGTCTGTCTGTCTGCCCGTCTGTCACTAGCGCCTAAACCATACGTGTGATTTCTTTCCAAAACGGATGTTCCCCGGTTGATCTGCTTCCACTCCAAGCGCCGCGATTTTGAAGAAATTTCTTCAAAATTTGGGGATACTTTACATGAAGCCCTCCGGACATTTTCAAAATTTTCTCAAAAACGGCTCCAAATTTTTTCTTTAGATTTGTTATAAGAATAGAGTAAAATACACTTGTAATGGTGGCATTGGTCCCATTTTCGCGTTTTAACGTTAATTTTCGAAAATTGCAAAAGTTTGGAATTTTTTCAGCGTCTTCCTAGAATTACAAAATTGAAGATAGAAACTTCTCCTTCAAATAATATTTGTTGTAAAAGGTGAGTTCTTTTGAGAGCGGATTTTAAGAAAGCTGTTTTTGTAGTTTTTAAAATTGCCTATATTGCACGCAATATTGCGCGAAAACTACTAAAATTTTCAAAAAACTCTACATGACCTTAAAGAAAGAACACATTTTTAAACAAATTTTATTTGGAGGAAAAATCTCTATCTTCTATTTTGCAGTTGTAGGAAGACGCCGAAAAAAATTGAAACTTTAGCAATTTTCCAAAATTTAGAGTTAATCGTGAAAATAGGAGCTACGCCACCTCAAAAGAGGAATTTACTCTATTCTTACAAGAAATTTACAGAAAATTGGCGCCGATTTGATAAAATTTTGAAAATTTCCTGGGGGCTTCGTGTGAAGTACCCCCAAATTTTGAAGAACGTTTTTCAAAGTCTCAATGCTTCGACTGAAGCCTGATCGAAAATTTTGAAAATGTCCGGGGGACTTCATGTAAAGTACCCCCACATTTTTAAGAAAGTTTTCCAAAATCTCAAAGCTTCGACTAGAGGCAGATTGAGGAGAGTTTTCTTCAATTTTTTAAAAATTCCCTACGAGTGGTTTTAGCGCTACTAGTCTTCAAAGACGAACGGACGGACGGAAGTTTTGCTTTCAATTGGTTTTTCGGTATGAAGGACCCACATAACAGGGATTTTGCGTCTTCCACATGTTAAGTTTTTTTTTCTTAATTTAGCAACTGGTTTTATCAACTTTTTCGTTATCAGGGCGCGGCAATGAATTTGTGTCTGCCGACATTTCGCCGTTTTTTGGCGTATTACATAACTTTCCCTATACTACGTATATTACTCCTTGTATACGTATGTATACGGGAAAGTAACAAGTGGATAAATCCAGTTGCTAAATTTAGAAAAAAATTCTTTATATCGTGGTGTAGCCAGAATACAGGTTTGGTGTATCCTTGATACCGAAAAATCGAATGACGGCAAAAGGTCTGTCATTTTATCTGTCTGTTCGTCAGTCTATCCATTAGTGAACAATGCTAGCGGCTAAACCCTTCAGACGATTTTTTCTAAAATTGATAACCCCCAATCGATCTAGCTGATGTCGCCGCATCTTGAATTGGAAACGGACACTTCAATTTTGTGGGGTACTTGAAGGGAACTCGAACCCGCGACTCGCCGCGCCGGCCCGAAACGCTGATATTGTACCCGCTTTTAGCCAACTCGGCCATCCAGGCCGGCCATTTTTTCAACTACCGAAAATTCGGTGAATTAACAATATTTTTGAAACTGGACTCATAAGAAGGGTAAATTGCAAAAATTGCTGTTAAGGGCTGGTGGGTCGGGGGAAGGAGAGTCTGTCAACAGAGGTATACTTTGCATACAAGAAATGGTTTCAATGACGTTCCAACAAAAATTGCTCGTTGAGAGAGGTGGTCTTTTTTGAGAGGTTTCATTTAAATATTCATTATTTAGGAAAGGTGACATTAAATGCTAAAACAGGAGGTTTCCTTACCTTTCAGAAGAGAAAACGAAGGAATAGGAGTTGAGACCTGTAAAAAGATGAGTTCAAGGATTAATAACCACGAAAATATAGAATAATTTCCCTTTATCCCCCTCCCTCTCTGGAAATTAACACTGACTGCACGGTATATCTACTGATCACATGCGCAAGAGCTACTCGTAGCACTTTGCATATATTACTACAATTTTTGTGATTTCTGATAAAATTCATATTGTGTAGTGAATTGGTACAATTACTTCTGTAAAGGTAGAACTTTCTTACAGCCCTTCCAAAACCATTTTAAGACCAGATCGGCGATGTTTTGTGCTCGAAAATTTTAAAATGATTTTATGAAGCCAGTTTTAAACTTGATTATGGAATTTTTATTTTACCTATCTTTTTATTTTTTATTAAAATTAAATATTTTGGAGACAATAAATAGCTATCTATTTACATTTTTTTATTACAAAATTCCGTTCCCTACTTATATTCAAAGGGCTCCTTTGTTATTATTATTATTATAAACATTTTCAGATTTTACAAAGTTTACATACATTTATATACTCACAGTTTACACTCTACATTTACATTGTTGGCTTGATATAAATTTAATGATAATAACTTATTTCTAAAAATTACATCTTATCTTCCGTCGTAGTCAGATGATTAAAGTAGTAATTTCATTTACACTATGTAACCCCTATTCGTTAAATCAAAATGAAAGTGAAGGGGAAAAAATGAAATATTAGGTTAAATCTTGGACCATTTGGACCCGTTCGAAATTCCGCAGTCTGTTTAATTAACGCCTGATATCCAAGCACGAACCACTAGTTCCTCCTACTCAAGAGCTGTTGTCACCTTACACGACGTTCTCGAAGAGGAAATGTTTCACTTTGAATTTCACAATGAAAATGTCGTCACAAGAAATTTACATATACGTTCGTTCCCTGACGGGACACATGAACCAGAATGTTACATTAATGCAAAGGTATTGAAACCTTTTATACATTACTACGTTTTTTGCCATGAAATTGGACTCGTTGGGGTATAGCCTCAGTGGTAGAGCATTCGACTGCAGATCGAGAGGTCCCAGGTTCAAACCAGGTGCCCCCTGAATATTTTCTTTTTCTTATGTGTGAGTGTGCAAAAATACCTCTATTACTTATAATTGAGAATTTTGAATATTGCCTGAATCTCTATTATTATTTTAGAACCAAAAATCATCTTAAGAATAAAAAAAAATCTAGGTTAATTCTTTCGGGCTAATTTATTACCGGCACATCGTGTAAACTTTTTATTTATTTAACAAAAGTTTTATCACAATGTACACAGAAAGTTTCGATCTGTAATTAGGATTCTTCTTAAGATATTTCCTTTAAATTTGTAACTAAACAAATATTTATAGGAAATTTATATGCTTTTAAATTCATGGTAACATTTTTAAGATACTCCGAAAAAGTTCCAAAGTATCGAGTTGCTCTAAATGAAAATGATTAACACCCATTCCTACATTCCGTACTTAGTAAATCATTCTTGAAGTTAGATCTCTACTCATCATTAGGTTTAAAAACCTGCTAAGTGGATAAATTGAAATGTAAACAAAGCTCTCTTTCAGAGAATTAATCCAATATCACTGTTCCACATCGAACAAGACTACATTGGTGAAAAAGTTTGAAATAGTGTAAAATAGTAGTACATTATTAAGAATAATTCAGAAGATTTTACTTAATTAAATAGTGTTATATTATTTGTGTTTACTCCTAGCGTGAAAATACATTCGAGGTATACGTATCTCAATTTATCCGTAAACTTAGTAAACACCAGTGCCTAAAAGATCAAACCTATGTGAACTTGGAAAAACTGCCCCAAACAAAACCTGGGCTTCGAAACGAACACCCCTCCCTCGCACTACGAAATATTTTCCGGAGCATGGCTCGCTCCGCGCCATGGGCAAGTGTCTTTCGGCTACAGGTTGCAGCATCAGGGCGGGATGGGCCACGCATCTGCTCGGAGGGCACGGACAAGGGCGGCGGCGTGAGGGCTGAGTTATCATAGGGCGCAGAGAGACGAAGGGCGCGCGCCATGTGTGCGCTGAGGGGGAGAACCGTGCCTGCGCGCGCCTGCCCGCGTGTGACGGAGGCTGAAATCCGACCCGCGCAGCACCAGCACCCGCGGCCAGAGGGGCCGACGCTACGGCGAGGCGGTTCCGCCAGCCACCGTCACCGCTACTGTTGCTTGCACGAACCCACCGATAGAACTTTAGGATTTACGTCCTAAGGTTGTAATTAATGTTTTTACTTTCTGTCTATATTTTCAATTATATAGACAGCTTGGTCCATCATTTAAAAGTCAGAAAAAATTCTTGACATAACAGTTTATATAATACGTATTCTTCACAATGAAATACGTATTCTTCACAACGTTTCGGAAATAAATGGTTTTCATCATCAATGGTTAATTTTTGTAATTCCTCTGTTTGTACCTAGCCACTATTTTATAATATATTTATTTGTTTTGTCACCTGATGACGGAATCCAGTTTTGTGGAGATTCATGGCATGAATAGACAGCTTTTCTTACCATGGCCTGAGGGGATTGCGGCTACCACAGTTCCTGCGTCATCGGGTAACATCACCAGAGCCCGGATAGCTCAGTCGGTAGAGCATTAGGCTTTTAACCTAAGGGTCCAGGGTTCAAGTCCCTGTTCGGGCGGTGATTTTTGTGTATATTCATCGCATGAATACACAAAGGATTTCTTACCATGGCCGGAGGGGATAGCGGCTACCACAGTCCTGCGTCATCGGGCTACCTCACCAGAGCCCGAATAGCTCAGTCGGTAGAGCATTGGGCTTTTAACCTAAGGGTCCAGGGTTCAAGTCCCTGTTCGGGCGGTGATTTTTCTGTATACTCATCGCATGAATACACACAGGATTTCCTACCATGGCCGGAGGGGATAGCGGCTACCACAGTTCCTGCGTCATCGGGTGACTTCACTTAATATAGCCCCGGCCCGGATAGCTCAGTCGGTAGAGCATTAGGCTTTTAACCTAAGGGTCCAGGGTTCAAGTCCCTGTTCGGGCGGAGATTTTTGTGTATATTCATCGCATGAATACACACAGGATTTCCTACCATGGCCGGAGGGGATAGCGGCTACCACAGTCCTGCGTCATCGGGTGATCTCACCAGAGCCCGGATAGCTCAGTCGGTAGAGCATTAGGCTTTTAACCTAAGGGTCCAGGGTTCAAGTCCCTGTTCGGGCGGAGATTTTTGTGCATATTCATCACATGAATACACACAGGATTTCCTACCATGGCCGGAGGGGATAGCGCTACCACAGTCCTGCGTCATCGGGTGACCTCACCAGAGCCCGAATAGCTCAGTCGGTAGAGCTTTTAACCTAAGGGTCCAGGGTTCAAGTCCCTGTTCGGGCGGAGATTTTTGTGTATATTCATCGCATGAATACACAGCTTTTCTTACCATGGCCTGAGGGGATTGCGGCTACCACAGTTCCGGCGTCATCGGGTAACATCACCAGAGTCCGGATAGCTCAGTCGGTAGAGCATTAGGCTTTTAACCTAAGAGTCCAGGGTTCAGTCCCTGTACGGGCGGTGATTTTTGTGTATATTCATCGCATGATAGTCTCAGGATTTCCTACCATGGCCGGAGGGGATAGCGGCTACCAAAGTTCCTGCGTCATCGGGTGACTTCACCAGAGCCCGGATAGCTCAGTCGGTGGAGCATTAGGCTTTTAACCTAAGGGTCCAGGGTTCAAGTCCCTGTTCGGGCGGTGATTTTGGTGTATATTCATCGCATGAATACACACAGGATTTCTTACCATGGCCGGAGGGGATAGCGGCTACCACAGTTCCTGCGTCATGGGGTGACCTCACCAGGGCCCGGATAGCTCAGTCGGTAGAGCATTAGGCTTTTAACCTAAAGGTCCAGGGTTCAAGTCCCTGTTCGTGCGGTGATTTTTGTGTATATTCATCGCATGAATACACACAGGATTTCCTACCATGGCCGGAGGGGATAGCGGCTACCACAGTTCCTGCGTCATCGGGTGATCTCACCAGAGCCCGGATAGCTCAGTCGGTAGAGCATTAGGCTTTTAACCTAAGGGTCCAGGGTTCAAGTCCCTGTTCGGGCGGAGATTTTTGTGTATATTCATCGCATGAATACACAGCTTTTCTTACCATGGCCTGAGGAGATTGCGGCTACTACCGTTCCTGCGTCATCGGGTAACATCACCAGAGCCCGGATAGCTCAGTCGGTAGAGCATTAGGCTTTTAACATAAGGTCCAGGGTTCAAGTTCCTGCTCGGGCGGTGATTTTTGTGTATATTCATCGCATGAATACACACAGAATTTCCTACAATGGCCGGAGGGGATAGCGGCTACCACAGTTCCTGCGTCATCGGGTGACCTCACCAGATCCCGGATAGCTCAGTCGGTAGAGCATTAGGCTTTTAACCTAAGGGTCCAGGGTTCAAGTCCCTGTTCGGGCGGAGATTTTTGTGTATATTCATCGCCTGAATAGTCTCAGGATTTCCTACCATGGCCGGAGGGGATAGCGGCTACCACAGTTCCTGCGTCATCGGGTGACCTCACCAGAGCCCGAATAGCTCAGTCGGTAGAGCATTAGGCTTTTAACCTAAGGGTCCAGGGTTCAAGTCCCCTGTTCGTGCGGTGATTTTTGTGTATATTCATCGCATGAATACACACAGGATTTCTTACCATGGCCGGAGGGGATAGCGGCTACCACAGTTCTGCGTCATCGGTGACCTCACCAGAGCCCGAATAGCTCAGTCGGTAGAGCATTAGGGTTTTAACCTAAGGGTCCACGGTTTCAAGTCCCTGTTCGGGCGGAGATTTTTGTGTATATTCATCGCATGAATAGTCTCAGGATTTCCTACCGTGGCCGGAGGGGATAGCGGCTACCACAGTTCCTGCGTCATCGGGTGACTTCACCAGAGCCCGGATAGCTATGTCGGTAGAGCATTAGGCTTTTAACCTAAGGGTCCAGGGTTCAAGTCCCTGTTCGGGCGGTGATTTTGGTGTATATTCATCGCATGAATACACACAGGATTTCTTACCATGGCCGGAGGGGATAGCGGCTACCACAGTTCCTGCGTCATGGGGTTACCTCACCAGGGGCCCCGGATAGCTCAGTCGGTAGAGCATTAGGCTTTTAACCTAAAGGTCCAGGGTTCAAGTCCCTGTTCGTGCGGTGATTTTTGTGTATATTCATCGCATGAATACACACAGGATTTCCTACCATGGCCGGAGGGGATAGCGGCTACCACAGTTCCTGCGTCATCGGGTGATCTCACCAGAGCCCGGATAGCTCAGTCGGTAGAGCATTAGGCTTTTAACCTAAGGGTCCAGGGTTCAAGTCCCTGTACGGGCGGTGATTTTTGTGTATATTCATCGCATGAATAGTCTCAGGATTTCCTACCATGGCCGGAGGGGATAGCGGCTACCACAGTTCCTGCGTCATCGGGTGACTTCACCAGAGCCCGGATAGCTCAGTCGGTAGAGCATTAGGCTTTTAACCTAAGGGTCCAGGGTTCAAGTCCCTGTTCGGGGCGGAGATTTTGGTTGTATATTCATCGCATGAATACACACAGGATTTCTTACCATGGCAGGGAGGGGATAGCGGCTACCACAGTTCCTGCGTCATGGGGTGACCTCACCAGGGCCCGGATAGCTCAGTCGGTAGAGCATTAGGCTTTTAACCTAAAGGTCCAGGGTTCAAGTCCCTGTTCGTGCGGTGATTTTTGTGTATATTCATCGCATGAATACACACAGGATTTCCTACCATGGCCGGAGGGGATAACGGCTACCACAGTTCCTGCGTCATCGGGTGATCTCGCAGAGCCCGGGTAGCTCAGTCGGTAGAGCATTAGGCTTTTAACTCAGGGTCCAGGGTTCAAGTCCCTGTACGGGCGGTGATTTTTGTGAATATTCATCGCATGAATAGTCTCAGGATTTCCTACCATGGCCGGAGGGAATGGCGGCTACCACAGTTCCTGCGTCATCGGGTGACTTCACCAAAGCCCGGATAGCTCAGTCGGTAGAGCATTAGGCTTTTAACCTAAGGGTCCAGGGTTCAAGTCCCTGTTCGGGCGGAGATTTTGGTTGTATATTCATCGCATGAATACACACAGGATTTCTTACCATGGCCGGAGGGGATAGCGGCTACCACAGTTCCTGCGTCATCGGGTGATCTCACCAGGGCCCGGATAGCTCAGTCGGTAGAGGCATTAGGCTTTTAACCTAAAGGTCCAGGGTTCAAGTCCCTGTTTGGGCGGTGATTTTGTGTATATTCATCGCATGAATACACACAGGATTTCCTACCATGGCCGGAGGGGATAGCGGCTACCACAGTTCCTGCGTCATCGGGTGATCTCACCAGAGCCCGGATAGCTCAGTCCGGTAAGAGCATTAGGCTTTTAACCTAAGGTCCAGGGTTCAAGTCCTGTTCGGGCGGAGATTTTTGTGCATATTCATCACATGAATACACACAGGATTTCCTACCATGGCCGGAGGGGATAGCGGCTACCACAGTCCTGCGTCATCGGTGTCCTCACCAGAGCCCGAATAGCTCAGTCGGGTAGAGCATTAGGCTTTTACCTAAGGGTCCAGGGTTCAAGTCCTGTTCGGGCGGAGATTTTGTGGCATATTCATCACATGAATACACGCAGGATTTCCTACCATGGCCGGAGGGGATAGCGGCTACCACAGTTCCTGCGTCATCGAGTGACCTCACCAGAGCCCGAATAGCTCAGTCGGTAGAGCATTAGGCTTTTAACCTAAGGGTCCAGGGTTCAAGTCCCTGTTCGGCGGAGATTTTTGTGCATATATTCATCACATGAATACACACAGGATTTCCTACCATGGCCGGAGGGGATAGCGGCTACCACAGTTCCTGCGTCATCGTGGTGACCTCACCAGAGCCCGAAATGCTCAGTCGGTAGAGCATTAGGCTTTTAACCTAAGGGTCCAGGGTTCAAGTCCCTGTTCGGGCGGTGATTTTGTGTATATTCATCGCAATGAATACACACAGGATTTCTTACCATGGCCGGAAGGGATAGCGGCTACGACAGTTCCTGCGTCATCGGGCGACCACACCTGAGCCCGATAGCTCAGTCGGTAGAGCATTAGGCTTTTAACCTAAGGGTCCAGGGTTCAAGTCCCTGTTCGGGCGGAGATTTTGTGTATATTCATCGCATGAATAGTCTCAGGATTTCCTACCATGGCCGGAGGGGATAGCGGCTACCACAGTTCCTGCGTCATCGGGTGACTTCACCAGAGCCCGGATAGCTCAGTCGGTAGAGCATTAGGCTTTTAACCTAAGGGTCCAGGGTTCAAGTCCTTGTTCGGGCGGAGATTTTTGTGCATATTCATCACATGAATACACACAGGATTTCCTACCATGGCCGGAGGGGATAGCGGCTACCACAGTTCCTGCGTCATCGGTGACCTCACCAGAGCCCGAATAGCTCAGTCGGTAGAGCATTAGGCTTTTAACCTAAGGGTCCAGGGTTCAAGTCCCTGTTCGGGCGGAGATTTTTGTGCATATTCATCACATGAATACACACAGGATTTCCTACAATGGCCGGAGGGGATAGCGGCTACCACAGTTCCTGACGTCATCGGGTGACCTCACCAGAGCCCGAATAGCTCAGTCGTAGAGCGTTAGGCTTTTGACCTAAGGGTCCAGGGTTCAAGTCCCTGTTCGGGCGGAGATTTTTGTGTATATTCATCGCATGAATAGTCTCAGGATTTCCTACCATGGCCGGAGGGGATAGCGGCTACCACAGTTCCTGCGTCATCGGGTGACCTCACACAGAGCCTGGATAGCTCAGTCGGTAGAGCATTAGGCTTTTAACCTAAGGGTCCAGGGTTCAAGTCCCTGTTCGGGCGGAGATTTTTGTGATATTCATCGCATGAATAGTCTCAGGATTTCCTACCATGGCCGGAGGGGATAGCGGCTACCACAGTTCCTGCGTCATCGAGTGATCTCACCAGAGCCCGAATCAGCGCAGTCGGTAGAGCATTAGGCTTTTAACCTAAGGGTCCAGGGTTCAAGTCCCTGTTCGGGCGGAGATTTTTGTGCATATTCATCACATGAATACAAACAGGATTTCCTACCATGGCCTGAGGGGATAGCGGCTACCACAGTTCCCTGCGTCATGGTGTGACCTCACTAGAGCCCGGATAGCTCAGGTCGGTATGAGCATTAGGCTTTTACCTAAGGGTCCCAGGGTTCCAAGTCCCTGTCCGGGCGGAGATTTTGTGTATATCATCGCATGAATACACCACAGGATTTCCTACCATGGTCGGATGGGGGATAGCGCTACCACAGTTCCTGAGTCATCCGGGTGACCTCACCACAGCCCGGGTAGCTCAGTCGGTAGAGCATAGGCTTTTACACCTAGGGTCTCCAGGGTTCAAGGCCCTGTTCGGAGCGAAATTTTTTTTTGTGTATATTCCTTCTAATGAATAGATCCGGGTTTCTTACCACAGCTGGAGTAGATTAAGTGTTAAGGTGCGTTTACACGAAGAGGACAAAGGTCTCCTAACTTTCATGAAGTTAAGAGATAAACTCTACTTAGAAGACTTTACAACGATTCGCAATATCTCCCGTAACGCGGTCTTCCTCCTAACTCACGGGAGAGTCGTTTCCTGAGATCTCTCCCGGGAAAAGTATCTCCTTGCCGTTTACACTTGATACAAATGTCTCTGGATGTTCTTTGGCGCCGCCATGTTGAATAAGCAGCTGGTGAGCAGCGGCGAACAGTTTGAGGTTAGAAAGTGACAACTGGTGACAACTCTTGCAGCTACCTGCGCCAATATAATAATTTTGAAGAAACTGAGGAAATGAAAGAGACAAGTGTGGTGTGATTGTTTTATAAGAGAAGAGCTGAGTTTTTATAAAACTTTGATGGCAGAATTACAGGAGGAGAATTAAAAAAAATTGCTACCTGTTCAATTGCATTACAATGTTTCAGTGACAAAATAAAACAAGTTTTAATTAATGAATCACTAAATTTCTTTTCGTAAACGTGATCAGATTCGAGAAAATGTTTTGACCGAATGTAAAGTTTTGAAAAAATGGTGAAGTTGCTAATTTGTTGAGGAATTCTTTATGAAGTATAAATGATTTGAAAGAATCAATTTTTTTAATTCTTTGTAAATTTGTGTATTTGATATAAATTAGGGAGCATGTAAAATTTTGCGAAAGAATTTAATAAGTATTGGTAGTAGAAGCATTATACCACATGTGGCAGGCGTATGAAAGAGAAGGCCTAATTATAGTTTTATATAACAAATTTGACACATTAATTCGTAATTTGGAGTGATTTATGAAAGGATACAAGCATTATAATACAATTACTAATATTATAAAGGATATAAAGGAGGGTAAAGTTATGTACAAAAAAATTCGTACGTTTTCAACTCCAGAAGGACTTTAATCATTTTTATTTGTAATCCCCAGTGTACAATTTCCCCCGATGAACAGAAATCCACGGACCACACTGGATTGCCGCATCAGACAACCGACAGACGCAGAATAGCTTGATCGAGCACGTGGACACATACCAAGAGAGCAAAAAGTCTTCCAACTCTCTTTGAATACTATTTATCTCCCAGGAGATACGATTTCTCATCGATACCAGAAGTCTTTACACTGCTCTCTCGTGGAGACTTCGAAAATCTCTTGTGACGTCATGTCTCCGGAGAGAAGATCACTCTCCTGAGAGTTTACACGTATCTCCTGGTGTCTCCTAACCAGTTCCGGAGAGTTAGGAGAGAAAACTCTCTCCGTGTAAACGAGCCTTTAGGGATAGCAAAAAAACATTGATGTTTTTAAAACAACTTTATGCTATTGAACTTAATGACACAGATTTTGGAATACTAGCTACTGATTCAAGTTTAGAAGCGTTGTTCTCGAAGAAACGTTAAAAGGCATGTTTGTACCGCATTCATTCCCCGACATGTATGTAACACATGCCAAGACACGGATGGAGCGACTGATGTATCTTATTAATACTGTTTCTTCGTTACTTATTTAGTTATGTATTATAAAATCAAATAAATAAATACATAAATAAATAATATTTCCTTCACATTCGCTAAAAAAGTAATAACTATTGGCGCGAAAAAACGAAAATGGTAAATGCGGTACGGAGTGCTGCACGCACCTGCTGACGGGAAGTGGTAGCACGCGCCCGCCGGAGGGTTAAGTTCAATTTGGTGCCTCTAAAAATTACACTATAATCCTCCTTCATCTATGATTATCAGTCATAAATATAATTTCATAATTTATTACATTAAACTCGGAAGGGTGTGTGCTTTCGTGATTACATTAGACGCATTCGTAGTGTTGATTTGAAAGAACGGTATGCATCATTAACATCATTGTTACAACCTACGCCTCTTTCAAGTCAATTTTATGTGTAAACATCTCATTACAACGGAATGGGAAACATATCTGTAACGAAATACAGTACGTCAATAGCAAGGGAGAGAAATAATTATTCATTGATTGTCATTGATTATAATCAATGACATTGTGGGATGTGTGAACAGGAAACCATTTGATGCATGAACGATGATGATTTGCCTTCAAAGAGAGCAATAAAAGTGTATGCCCAAGAATTATATACTGCAAGACTTTTCATTTCGTGTTTTTTTTTATTTTTATTTTTATTTTTTTTTAGTGAGAAATGAAATTTCAAGTACATATAAAACTTCTTCCCCTTTTTATCACTTCCTGGTTCTGCCTTTACTATATCTTTTATAGCCGACCTGATTGGTGATTTGGGGCGCATCGACAGCTCAGGTCATTAGTCCCGTAAGTGTAGGGCACGCTTTCCTCGGGAGGTGGAGGATGATCTTCCCCAGCTGGATGTGAGATCCGGCGCAGACCTACCTGTCGGCTAGCGGTGTTTTCCCTCAATGAGGTATCTCCCACCAGCGAGGCAGCGCCTCAGCCGGGACTAACTCTGACATCCAGACTTTTGTGGTAGTGTAGGGGCATGTAAGTATATGTAAGAAAGACGTGAGAATAGGACAAGGAATAGGAAGGAAACATCGCGCGCGGTGCGTGACCTATTTGTTAGGGGTACTATCAGGCCTGGTATTGAACTGAGAAACAACGGAAAACTACCGTTCAGAAGAGCCTGCCGCTAGAAGTCTCTCCCAGATAGCGACTGAATATGACCTAGCTGACAAGCTAGTGTCGAAAACCCTGCTGCCATCGGGACTCGAACCCTAGTACCTCCCTAGGCAACGCAGTGACGTCAGTTGATCCCCTGAACTACCTAAGCCGGTCCGAGCCGCAGTGATACATTCTTCCTCAACCACCAGCAAACACCGAGTCTCGCGCAGACCGTTTTTCATATTGACGAGAACGAAATCGTTCTGTCGTACAATGCGCGGACGCAGTGCTCATTTCCTAATATCCGTCGCCCGTGGCCTGGCCACCAGGGGGCACGGGAAAGGGTTTGCGACAGCGGCGCCGGCGAAGCCTTGAGAAACGTCCGGCGGAAGGGTGAACGACAAAGGTTCGAATCAGAATGTGGGAACCGAAATCGCGCCATCGGAGGCGACACAAACATATTATCACGTCCGTCGGCGCTCACCCACGCGTCGCAATTTGCTTCATGGAAGGAAGTCGTGACCTTCGTTTCTAGGTCGAGATGCGCACTTGCAATGGATTTCAGAGAGAGAGAGAAAAAAAGGTTAAACTATTACACCGCAGAAATTGAAAATGGCATCGGATCAATGGGGCTCGTTCGAGTTGCTCAAAGTTACGTGGTGGAGAGCCATACTTGAAATTCTTTTGATGTCTGAATGAATTGTAATTGTAACTTCTCCTAGACATATCCCTTCCATTCTAGTGTCAATCTTATTTTCTGGTTTTGAGGGGACTGAAAGTCCTAAACCGCCTATATAATTTTGTCAAGTTTTACTTTCCTCTTTTTCAGGTTATTCGATGTGTTTTTTTTTCCTTGAGATTTAATACTAGTAAAAAAAGTCTGCATTAAAGGCAGTGTAGCAGAATTCTAATATTCACATTCATAAAAACGTTAAATATTTGCATTTATAATGAACACTTCAAAACAAATGAAATTTGTATCAAAAATTCAATTACAAAATTTGTAATTTTGGTAAAATATTATGACATGAACAGATATGTAACCAAGTACCAAAGTATGACATGATCATTGTTTTAGGCGATTTCAATGCTAAGATAGGGAAAGAAGATATTATGAAAGATTATGCAGGCAAGCACACATTACATGAAGTGAGTAACGAAAATGGCAATATGCTAGGACAATTTGCAATAAGAAATAACATGAAAATTAAAAGCACATGTTTCCCACATAAAAGAATACATTTGGGAACGTGGAGATCGCCAGACACAGAAACAGTTAATCAAATTGACCATGTACTAGTCAATGGAAGATATTCATCATCCATTATTGATGTTCGAAGTTATAGAAGCCCAAATTGTGACTCTGATCATTACCTAGTGAAAGCAGTAGTAAGAGAAAAACTATTGAAAATTAAAGACCAGGAAAAGATTATTACAAAACAATTGGAAATAAACGAATTTCAGAAAGAAGAGGTAAGGTGGAGGTATCAACAAGAGATAAGGAACATCTGGAGCAACAAACCGAAAAAGATGATATAGAGGAGGAATGAGAAGAATAGAAGAGATAATAAAAGCAGCTGCAAATAACCAATTAAAAGAGAAAAGATGGACGAGGAACAACTGGTTTGATGAAGATTGCAGAAAGGCTATAGAAATTAAAAATGAACCCGAAAGATGATGTTGCAGAGACTTACAAGAAATAATAAAGAAGAATATAAGAACGCAAGAAGGAAGGCTAATATCATATGCAAGACGAAAAAGAAAAATATGCTAAGAAAACAATTCCAAGAAATAGAAGAGCTAAATAAGGAAGTGAGATTAGAAAATTCTATGCTGCCATGAATAATATGAGAAAAGGCTTTCAAATAAAGGACAGAAGATGCAAAGATGAGAATGGAAATATACTTAGTAATGAAAAAGAAGTAATAGATAGATGGGCGCAGTATTTTGAAGATCTGCTAAACAAGAAAATAAACTATGTAGATATAGCGAAAGGTAAAATTGGAACAAGAGAAATAAGAAGTGAAGAAAATAAACCTGAACAAAAGGAAGTGGCGCAAATGATACAAAGAATAAAAAACAATAAGGCACCTGGCGAAGATCAAATACAAGGGGAATTAATTAAAAATGGAGGTATTACTTTGGAAAGGCTATATGTAGATCAATAGGCAAAATATGGGATGAAGAAAAGATGCCAGAGAAATGGGAAAGTGGAATGATATGTCCAATATTCAAGAAAGGAGATAGATTGGCTTGTGAAAATTATAGGGGAATTACTCTACTGAATGTTGTTTACAAAGTATTATCAGGAATAATAAATCAGAGACTTCAAAAGTATTCTGAGAAAATTATTGGAGAATACCAATGTGGATTTCGTCCTTATAAAGGTACAATGGATCAAATATTTGTAGTAAGACAAATTATTGAAAAATTTCAGCAACATGATATAGATATTCACCTATTATTTGTTGATTATAAACAAGCATTTGATTGTATAAATAGGAAGATCCTTTATGAAACACTCTATGACATAGGAATACCAGAAAAATTGATAAAGCTGATTAAGATGACAATGAAAATACAAAAGCAGTAATTAAATGTGGTAACAAAAAGAGCAAACCTATTACAATAGAGACAGGAGTAAAGCAAGGAGACAGTTTATCAGCTACTCTCTTTATTATAGCACTACATAGTATAATAAATAATTTAACACATAACAGTACGATATTTTATAAATCAGTACAAATATGTGCTTATGCAGATGATATTTGCATAATAGCTAGAAATAAAAGAAGTTTAATAACATGCTACGAAGAAATGGAAAGAAAAGCGGAAACAATAGGCCTAATAGTAAATGAGAAGAAAACAAAGTATATGGTACTTTCCACATCAGAGACAAGAAGGAGCCCCCAAAATATAAAAATATTGAATAAAACCTTTGAAGGAGTTACCAACTTCAAGTATTTAGGAACCCTTATTAGTAATCAGAATGATATGAGGGAGAGCATCAAGGAACGAATAAAGTCAGGGAATAAAGCATATTATATAAATATGCAAATACTAAGAAATAAATTAATAAGACGTAACACGAAAATGAAAATATATAAAACCTTAATACGTCCTGTGGTAACATATGGGGCAGAGGCTTGGACGTTAACAGCAAATGATACAAATGAGTTAAGGCGATTTGAACGTAAAATAATACGGAAAATATATGGACCTATCAAAGATCAAGAGATATGGAGATATAGACGCAATGATGAGATCAATTTAATATTGGAAGAAAAAGACATTATCCGATTTATCAAATCGCAAAGGATCAGATGGTTGGGACATATTGAAAGGATGGAAAAATCAAGAATGCCCAGAAAGATATTAGAAGGTGGTCTCTTCTCCAAACAGAGGAGAGGGCGTCCAAAAAAAAGATGGAAAGATGATGTACTAAAAGATCTAAACATCATGAAAATAAAGAATTGGAAAAAGATGGCAGAAGACCGAAAAGACTGGAATGCTGTTGTGCGTGAAGCCGAGGCCCACAAAGGGCTGTAGAGCTAGAGAAGAAGAAGATTATGACATATACACTTAAATTAATAAATGAGCAACAGTATGCTTACAATTTACATTGCAATCTGCTGGAATCATTCCAGAATACTTCGTAGGGAAACTATTGGTGCTAAAACAGCACCTACTTTCTCGCCCGTACTTTCACGTTAATCACGCGAGTACTAAAATTTTATTGCAATTACCCAGCTTTTATTGCTAGCACACAAATTTTCAAAAACTTGTACAGAAACTTATTTCAAAATCTATATTTAAGGAACAGATTTCATTAACGAAAAAATCTCTATCTTTAATATTTAAGTTGTAGGAAGACATCGAAACAATTTTGATTTTTTTCAATTTTCGTAAAATTAGATTTTTCTACGAAGATGAGACCTGTTCCATTTTCTTAAACGTCCTTACACTATACAACAACGAAATTAATCCAAAAGGACGGAGCCATTTTTAAGCTTTTGAAAAAGACCCAGAGACTTCTTGTCATGTACACCCGAATTAAAATATCGGTTTCAAATTCAAAGGACCCCGACATCAGCCACTTTGATTGAGGAATATCAATTTTGGAACAGTATCGGCTCAAGGATTTAGCTGCTAGCGTTGTTCACAGATGGACGGACAGACGTTTTGCAGTCATTCGAATTTTCGCTATCAAGGACCCACAAAACATGGATTCTGGCTACACGTGTTAAAAGACATATGTATCCATTTGTTGATTACCATGGCCCTGTAATAAGAGATTTTCTGCCGAAATTCGCCGTTTTTTCGCGCTGCTTTACATAACTTTCTTCTCTGCTCCGTAGCGACAAAGTAAAAAATAACATTTATGTATAATTATTTTCCAAAACAAGCTTTGAAGTTATATAAAGACAATACGACCGCGAAACACAACCATCTTCTTGACAAAGTACGTGAAAATACACAAACATCAAAATACAGCACTGACAGTGCTATCAGTTTCTGAAATGAAATATTAAGAACTCATATTATCTTTTAAAACATTTTTTTAAACATTTAAACAAAAATTAAAGATAAATATTTTTTCACAACATTCATTTGATTAGTTTATCTCAGAATGGCAGAAGTAACAGTAGGGCAGCAGTTGCAATAAGGAATATGACATAACCAGGAGGACTCGGATTCTGATGACATGTCATCTTTCCATGGGCGCATTCTAGACGTAACTAACTTTTAAATGAAGGTTTATCACGACATGCAGTTGATAGAAGTGTATAGTTATTTGGTCATTTTTTTGCCATTTTTCAATTTTTAGGTATTTTTTTATCTTTGCATCATTTTTGTCTTTATTGAATATTCTTTCCTTTTGGTATTTTTTGTCAGTGAATGATTCATGAATTTACGATACACTCAAACAAAGTTTTATTGTATCATCAGTTCATGACGATTCACTATTGCGTGGACTGTGGTTTTCGAACTCTCAAAGTTACACCGATCTCGACCTTTCGAAACTGTCGGTTGGGAGATCGGAGTTAAGGATTACATTCCTCCTAACTTAAAGATTTTGTATTAAATATAATTTTATAGAAATAATTTTTATTTAAAATTGTAAAATTTATTGAATAAATAAACATTTTCGTACTAAGTTCTGAGTATTTATTAAATGAAAAAAGTAATTCTATAAGTGATTTTCCTTTTATTTTTAAGTCATTTTGTAGATCATTGTCAAAGAATTTTAAGGTCATTAGAATCCGAGCCCTGGACATAACCGTTACCAACTAAACTTTTCGCCTCAGTAATACCTTCTTTCCACTAGTTGGTGAAAGGAGTGTAACAAAATTTGTGTGGTCAGACGGAAGAGCAGGCCTCATGGCCTGAGTCTCGCCACGTAAAATAAGGCAATTCAATTCAATTCAATAAACGAGAAAATACGTACTGTTTTAGCACAACTAGTTTTACTTTACAACACGGAATAACTACAAACCTGGTTCTTTGATAATCATATCGTTTACTAATCATCAGTGTAATTCATAAAATGCTACTTACTCAGCAACTTTCCCTGGACACACCATACCTATATTGACGAATTCGCAGTTACCGAAAAACCCCTAGTACCTGAATAACCAATACTCTTAACTCCACTCAGCTTGTGGCTTAGTGTGAAAGATATTTAAGGAATTGATCTTCAATTGACTATTGATGCACACGAGTATACGTAGATGATGTAAACGGGTATTTAATAATAACTTCTGAAAGAAAGAATATCACGTTCATTATTTATTATTCAAAACATTTCTTTTGTATTTTATTTTCTTTTCTAATTTAAATCTATCTTTCCATTCTTTATGGAAAGATGCATATAAACTATTTTTGAAAATTCTATTTGCAGGAAGAACCTCTGTGTAAAAGTAGCTTTTGTGGTCGTCAGCATATGCGTCAATGATTGACGAAGAAGCACATGATTCTTTATAAAGAAAGCGATAATGACATCAATTGCGAAGACAAACAGGAAGCGTTAACATAGGCAGTGGCATAGTATAAATTAACACTTGAACGGAAATAAGCCTAGCGAAGGAAACGAAGCCAAAGTCGAGTGTTGATATTTCTAGTAGTATAAAAGCAGTAAAAGACATTTATAGCAATATTAGAAGGAAAGTCGCCTCGCCATCTAGCAGTGAAAGGAGGTATCAAACAGGCGACGAAACAGGCCTTTAGAATTTACCTCTACGACTTCTTTTCGGCTTGACGATCTTTTACATGCAGTAAATCTACAACACGAGAGGGCCGGCTTTACTTCCTCTCTGAAAGATCGCAAATAAGGAATTTTTTCACACTTAAAATGTTTATGGCTTTGATTTGGTTCCAACCTGGGAACATGGGCTCAACGGTCCGACACGCTAGCCATTACACTTAAGTAGAAGGCCAAGTAAAATTTAGAGCAATATCCGCAAAATCATTTAGCGATGATAATAAATCGCATAATAATCTGAGCAGAACAAAGACTGTCTTTCAGAGACGCAATTCGCTTTGGCAAACGCCGAAGGAAGTATTTTAAAATGAATACATCTTTTATTTTGAATTGATTAGTATTAGCGACGTAAGGAAGGGAAGCGGGCTTTGTCACTGCTCCCAGCACCACCTGGCAACGAATAATTAATCTCAATCTTATTATTAGTCATTAGCATTTGTCCATGGGGAACTTTGATGATTCGTTGAATTATAAATTTTGCTTCTATCAGCGCAACAATGACTATTTGAAAACGTTAAAAATAGAAATGGAAAGAAGTTTGTATTAATAACTCTTAACTTTATTCTAAAGTGACTTTCCAAGCATATAAATTGTGTCTACATTCATTGATGTAGTAACGAATTCGTTTAATTGTAATATGGCCTTGCCTTCATGTTGACTCGGAATTATTTATTTTAAATATATAGAGGATTAGTCATTAAATACGTACAACTCGACTATTTTCTAAACGATTCAAGATATTGAGATCGAATTTTCACCAAACGAAACAGGTTAGAGGGGCTAATCAGTTGTAGTTATTACCTTTTTCCATCATCTTTATTTTAAAAATATTGGACAAAATTCGCGTTTTTTAAAGGACCGTTTCTCTGCTTCACTGTCAAAATAGCCGTATTCCCGAGTAAGAGCGTATTCATTTAAGTTGTAACTTCTTCATTAACAAAGGTATTGACACTAAATATATTTTAAAAAGTAACTCTCAAATTTTCTCCATTATGTACCCGTCAATATGCCTTAAATTATCAATAAAACAATAACTTTTGGTTGATAACAATACAAATTAGTCGAAAATATCTAGACTTTTCGTCACTTGTCCACAAAAACGACGTACCACATGGTCGCTAACTCTCTACGTCTTACTCTTTGCATCCGACAAACTTGCCTTTCGCAATTTCGAAATAGCCTCATTTATACTTGTGTACCGCGGATTAGATTGTCTTTAGATGTGACAGGCTATGGAAACGTTTAGAATACCGGCAGCTCCGCGAACTTCGGAATCTGCTACAACGCCAGATTTTAAAATTCATTAATGTTTATAATTATTTATAAAATATTAACATATATAGTATTGCTGAATAAATCTTCTCAAAACCTGTACATTCGTGTAAAAAGTGAAGTGTTACATTAGAAAAACGAAGTTAGTCCACAAACTTTAAAATAAAAATGCTACAAAAAAGCTAATAACTATAACTGATGAGGTTTGTCTTGAATCATTTGGTGAAAATTACATCTCAATATCTTGAACCGTTTTAGAAAATATTCGAGCATTATATTTAATATATTAGCATATTATATTCGAGTATTATATTTAAAGTTAAAGCGGGAATGAAAATAGATTTACAATCTGTTCTGCACAAGCGAAACCTACACCACAGGAATACGTCCTTCGTCCTTCGTCCTACTTAGTTTTCGAATACATGAAAGGTCAGAGACGATGAGCCTTGTCCACCTTTCACTTTTCTCCCGACGGCAAAAGTAAAGCCATAGATTGATTTATGTAGTTCCAACTCATAAAGAGAGATTTTTTTTTAAATCTTCGTATTAAATTCTTTGAACTAGAAAAAAATTAATTCGCAAGTGAATTGCACCGTTAAAGAAAGGATATAAACTTGGTTTGTTTCTTCGATGTGGAATGGGATGGGTGGACATCGCTGGAATATTTGAATGGAGGAATTTCATGCAAGAAAATTCTCTGATGCATGTGGAAACACGATGAGCACATTCAATTAATCAAAATTAAAATGATCTTGGGCAAAAAACATCTAGTTTTGGAGTTCCATCACCTGGCTTGCGCAGGTAAAGAACAAAGCACGGTTGACTTGAACGAGGAGTAGGTTGTAATTATGTTGATAATGATGACAATTTCAAATCAACACTCCGCATGTGTAAGATATAAAATCGCGAAAGACCATTTTTTCCACTTTAAGCACATAATCATAGTTGAAGGAGGATAAGAGTATCATTTTTAGAGGCAACACATAGAAAAACAATATTCGTGTTAAATAATCTATAGTTTAGAATTAAACCCTTGTCCGACACACAATTAACTCCCATAGATTTTTCTAACAGAATTCTACATTTTATTATTGTACCGGTGATGCTTGAATAAAGCTGGCACATATTAACAATATAAAGATAGTATAGTTCGGACTGAACCGCCGATACGACAGCACTGCCGTGCACGTTGTTCGTGGCTGGGGCAGAGAGTGACAGTGAGCACCAGGGGGAGAGGGTCGAGGTGGGGCGAGGCGGGGCGAGGCGGGGCGAGGCGGGGCGAGACAGAGCGAGACGGGGCGAGGCGGGGTGGGCAAGGGGGGGGCGGGACGGGAAAGATGGTTTGTGACGGATATAGGAGGGCTGAACGGGCTAAGGCGGGGCGAGGAGAGTCGTGGCGAGGGTCGGTGGCACGGGGCGGGGCGAGACGGGTCTAGGCAAGTGTAGATGGGGCGACGCGGGGCCAGGCGGCGCAGGGAGAGACGGGGTAGTCAAGGCAGGGCGGGGTACGACACGGCGGGGGAGAGGGACGGGGCAAGATGGATCGAGGCGGGGCGGGGTGGGGAGGGACAAGACCGGCCGAGGCGCGCAGGGTGGGGTTAGTCGGGTCGAGGCGAGTCAAGGCGGGGCGTGGCGGCACGAGTAGAGGCGAGGCGAGACGGGGCTAGTCGGCGCAGGGTGTGTTTGCTGTTGAGGTGTGGTCGCCCCCGCGCCGCCCGCGCGCAGATGCCGCCCCAACTGGGTCGACGCCCGGAAGCGCCGCCGACCGGAAGTCGCCCCGAGCGCAGCCACCGACGCGCCGCCCTCGCCATTACTGCCCACTTCCACCGTATCAAGGGACGGCTACGCGGACGCTCACAAGGCTATGCGACGGGTCGGGAGGTTGAGTCTGGGACAGAATTCATGTAAATGTTGGCTACCAAGTAAGAATGTATATGTCGAAATGCTAACGCGTGGTAACTAGCCGTTTTCGTTGTTTAATATTTCAAAGGGTAACTATTGACCAAGAGTACTCATCACTTCCTCCATTGTTTTATGTTTGTGTAGGAAGGCCAGATATCCGTACCAAGAGACAGCACCGTTACGCACCATCTGATGAGGAACAAGGATAAATAAAATGTAAGTGTAATGCTTAACTCAAGAAATATTATTTTCTTCTCACAAATAATGAACACAATATTAATCCCGCACTAGGCCGTTATCAGGAGCAACAATTGTATTTTTCCATGAGTCGGTATCATTTATTCTTATTGCTGCAATGCCACGCCGATGTGCGATCTGCGTTTTTTTAGGGGTGGTTCCCCCTGTCCGGGCTCCGTTTTCGTTACTTTGCACTAGGCATCGGCTACATTGACTTGTGCCAGGCCCATTGATGGTACAGACGACAGCAAGAGAAAAGACAAATCTTTCTTCG
Source organism: Acheta domesticus (assembly GCA_031308135.1). NCBI lineage: Eukaryota > Metazoa > Arthropoda > Insecta > Orthoptera > Gryllidae > Acheta > Acheta domesticus. The sequence goes on along the minus strand of JAHLJT010002406.1, from coordinate 165,951,711 downwards.
TCGCGCTGCCGACAAAACAAAATCTGATTTGCGAACGCCAAAGTATTCAAGTACAGTAAAATATAACGGGCAGCGGACGGCTGCCTCTCGCGAAATGTATTTATGTGAGTTTGTTTGAAACCTAAAAGAAGCTATTGCAAAATCTGTGTAATTTGTAATCTAGCATGTCGAATTAAAAAAAAAATGACGTAGTTTTCAGTCATCACAACTCGTAGTTTGAAATGGGTGTGGTTAAATCTGGACACCTACATTAATAAAAGCGAACCCAACGACACTAGGCAAGTCCGACTAGACCAACTATGTCCAACCGCGCCTGCACGAGATACTCACTCGCCTGCGAGCATTTGGCAAATTCCCCTGACGCCGCACTCATTTCCCTTCCAAATCCAGAAAAGGGTGTCCATGCATGCGCAAGCTGAAGCGGAGCGAGACAAGGAAAAGTGGCTTTATCCCAAAATACGAGGCGTAGTTTTAAAGTAAGTACAGACTTGAATAAAAAAAAATATATGAAGAAACTATATGAAGAAAATATATGAAAAACTGTTTCAATGCATTTTTGCATCTCAAATCGGAAATCGCATGTCCCATTGAAAATGAACAATATGCAATTAGCTGATGTTGAGGCAACAAAATTTTTAGGTCTTTCAATTCAATCAAACCTCAAATGGAATGTACATATATCAGAATTAAACACTAAATTAAGTTCATTATGCTATGAATTCAGAATTCTTTCAAATTCTGTCAGCCTTCCTGCAGCTCGTTGCGTTTATTTTGCAAATGTGCATTCCCGCCTGAGATATGGCATAATATTCTGGGGAAGCTCGTCCTGTAGTATTCAGACCTTCAGATTGCAAAATTATTTACGAATCTGTAATATTTGTCAAAAATGACCTACTTAACGGAGGGAACATATTTTCATGCAATATTGATATTTATAATTACAACACACGCCGTAGAAATCACGTGCATCAAGTGTCAGTATCAACAGCTCAGTACAAGAAATCAACATACAATACATGTACGTTACTTTACAACGCATTGCCAGATGCCATAAAACAATTAAAGTCGGTACACAAATTTAAGTTTAAAGTAAAATCATTTCTGCTGCAAAACTGTTTCTATACAATTAGAGACTATACTGATCGTGAAAAAGAAAAATAATGTTTAATGTAACAAAACAAAGATATATAATGAATTAGTTTATGTTTGCATTGTATACATTTAAAAAAATATTTAATACGCCTGTAACAAGTAATGTACTTCAGCTTCCGGGTCAATGACCCCCATCTCGATCAGGTTTTTGTCCAGTTTCCCTGATCCATTGAGCAAATGCTGAGATGGCCCCTTGTTTTGCTTCTGGACGTAAATGTAGCTTCACTGTGCGCACGTTTTGTTGAGCACTCCTTTTGCTTGTAGTTCATTTACAGTTGAAATTGATTTTCTATAACTCGGGAAAAACATTTTTCAAATATCTTTATTTTTCTAAAATAATTATTTTCTAAATTCATTTTTCCGTTGTTTTTTTAAAATAAAATTTCTGGCCCTCAAGAAAATGTGCGCAGGTAAATTTCTTTCCCCACACGTCATATACAGTTTTTACTGTTTTTTTGACAAATAAATAAATAAAGGGGGCCTATAAATGTTAGTTTTCCGCTGCGACAAATGTTTGAACAATGGTGACAACTAGCAGAAAAATTATTTATGAAATGACCTTTCATGTAAAAATAAATTTTGTTTTGAAAAACAAATGTTTATGAGTTTTTTTCCAAAACCTTAAAAACACGCCTCGTATATTTGCCAATTTATTATTTATTATTAAACAACCGAGTTCTGCAGTAAATTTAATTTCTTTTTTACTTATTAGCGTTGCACGTTTATTTTCTTTTTAAATACTGCCTTGTGCAAACATTTTTGGCAAGTGGCAGGAATATGATTAAATGATTAATTCTTTCCTTGTTCTCTCTTTGCGTGCACAGCTCTTTAACTGGCGAAAACTGTTAAACTTCCTAACCTCAACATAGGAAGTTAATGCAATTGTTGTTCTTTTAGATATCCGAATTCACAAGAATATCCGCAACAATCGCGGAACCAGATGCCAAAAAAAAATTACCTCCCCGGCGGGGAATCGAACCCCGGTCTCCCGCGTGACAGGCGGGGATACTGACCACTATACTACCGAGGACTACACGGCGGTTCGGAAGTTTATCTCTAATTTTCAGTAATGTTAATGTTTGTTCCTATATAACATTCTTATAATTTTGAAAATACACGGAGTAACAAATTTCAGGCTTTTGAAGTATACAACTAAGTGACTGTAAAGTTTGCTACAGTCTCTTCTGACATGGAACATTTCCATAGTAACCGGAGGCAGGTACTGAAATTTTGAAGTTCTCATAGCCCTCGTGATCTACGGCTAATGAAAACGATTATCTACGCAAAGGGAAGGGAACGGATTACTTGAGCTGTTATCAAACTTTACAGTCAGTTAGTTGTATACTTCAAAAGCCTTAAATTTGCTCCTCCGTTTATTTTGAAAATAATAAGAATGAGTTATAGCAACAAACATTAACATTAGCGAAAAATACAGAGAAACTTCCGAACCGCCGTGTAGTCCTCGGTAGTATAGTGGTCAGTATCCCCGCCTGTCACGCGGGAGACCGGGGTTCGATTCCCCGCCGGGGAGGAAGTTTTTGGCATCTGGTTCCGCAATTGTTGCGGATATTCTTGTGAATTCGAACATCTAATAACATGATACTCAACCGATTCATGACATTTTTTGCGATATGAGAGGATACATATAAATGGTGGTGTGTTATTTCGAAATGTTTAGCTACACTTTATGCCGAAACTTTTCAAATACCATGCGGTCGGGCGTTATATTGAATGAATATAAAGGCGGAAAATGATATTAAAATCTTGTTAACCCTTAGATGCATCACCATTTGGACTTTTTCTAAAATAATGGATCAAATGTGTCTCTTACGCCCGGGCATGCAGTTTATGATATATTGAAAAGAATCAGCGTAATAAAATTTAATTATTTCGTTTTGAAACTAGTAGTGTTTTGGAGTTATCATGTAAACAAATTACAAAACATAAACAATTAAATATTTGCTATACTTTAATTACTTTTTAATATAAAAGGGCTAGGTAACAATATTTTTAAAGAAGATTCTACCAGTTTTGTGAAGTTTTATTGAGTAGTTCTTAAATTACTACAACTAATGAAAAGATTTTAAGGAAAGCATTTTGTTGCAAACTACATAAATTGAAACTATATGCTATTGCCAGTGGCGGATCCAGGGGGGGGGGGCATTGGGCCAAGCCTTCCTCCCAAGACCTAGAGGTTTCGTTTACTTTCCTTTATTTGGCACAATTTATTTACATACTTATTTCTGTTAGAATTATGTAATTATTGAAGAAAAATTGAATAGTGTCATATATACGTACCCTACAAAAATAATATACAATATGATAACAAATGTTTATTATTTAACAAAAATATATGATGGCCCTCTCCAAAATGAACCGGCCCTGGCTATTGGAACGTATGGAATACATCACATTACTAATATTTGTATATTCATTAGGCAAGTACTGGAGACACACGAAGAATTCATTAAAATTATTATTTTCTTTTCTATCTAGAGAAGACCAAATAAAATACCAAATACATTCTGACAACTTAAAGATTCCAGTTTCGTATCTCAGTGCATGCATATTTTATGCCACTTATTTAGTAATTTCGATTATTTCACTATGTTTTTAATAGTAATGTTCTATACACAGATTTATTGATGGTTTGATTGAAATCGGTTGAAGACCATTAGATGTACCAGTGGAAGTATCTATAATCGGATGCGGCAGTTCACGTGAAAATATTAATCTGCAGAGTTTTGTTTTGCCACAAATCAAGAACGCTGTTCAAAACTACTAAAATTTGCAGAAATGCATTTTTCACGGCCATCCATGACACAATCAAATAGCAAGATGCCATTATCTAGTTTGCCTCGCTTAAATATTTTAAGGAATGTTTAGTCACATCAAGATTTTTTGTGCTAAACACACCAGGTTTTGGGGTTTTCTCTTTAGTTACTGTTATATCTTCATGAATTGTACTGTTGACAAGCCATTAGTTCGTTCTGGGAACGCAACCACGGTGGCACCTACAAACAAACCGAATCTTTTTTTGTAATACTGATAGTACATAACCACAGAACTGTTTTTTCACACTATCAGAAATTATTTTTCAGCTTCACTATTGAAAATTCTTAGTGGCACACGAAAGTTCGGTAGGAAGACTACGAATTTGTTTCATTCGTGAAGCTGTCTGTATGAAATGCCATTGTGAATTTTTTTTGAATCCTGGAACGGCATAAGTAAAAACGCAATGATTGTTTTCGTTTTCCTCACTTGTATAATCGCCGGGTCATTGACATGAAAAGAAAATAGTCTTCGATAGGGATTGGAGGTCACATTCAAAGGGCGGATGGAATTACCGAACTGAGTCTGCAGGCATCAACGAAAGAAAGACAAAAGTTTGACTGATATCATCTCGCTTTCTCTTAGCGATTTTTAACACTTTCTGTCCTTGGAGCCGAAGTTCAACACTTTTTATCTGATATCGTGCCTACGCTTTCAGCAGGGCGCTTGCAGCCGATCATTTTTGGGGGAGAGCATCAGAAATTTATGTTAAATAATAAACATGTTTATTGTAATGTACATTATGAAGTGTGTGTATATGATACTATACAATATTATTGTTTAAATAATTACATAATTTTAACATACATAAATATTTAAATTAATTTTTCCAAATGAAAGAAGGTAACGAACGAAAACGCAAGGCATTTTTGGGGCCACGCCACTGGCTTCCAGAGAGAGACAGAACACGACACTGCTTTTGTGTGGTCTACACTTGCAGGCATGTTTCCAGCTTCCAGCTGCCATCGAGGTTGGTGCCAGGAGAAAAAGTAAGCTCATGACGGAAAAGGAAGGAAAAAGTCAAAATAAGGCAAAATTATAACTAAAAATAGGCAAAAGAAACTAAGATAAGCAAAAAAAAGTCAAAATGAAAATCTGAAACAAATTTCCAAAAATACTGTTCAGTGTTTCCTATTGCGAAAAGCCTTAAAACCGTAACAATAAAAAGGTATATTTTAGAATTTACGGACTGTAGTCATCACATTCATTTTCACAGAGCGTCACAATTCTTAGAAGTGCGAAAGTTGTTTTTTCATACCCAGCGCTTATGATGAGGATTGTGGACATTCAAAAAGGAAATTTGCAGATGATGTCTTATGTAAAATCTTGTGTAATACACAACTATTCTTCAAATTTGCGATCCTTCCTCCTTTACTCAAATATTGGAGGTCCAGAATTGGTAGAATATGAAAACTAACCTACGAATAGGAACGAATTAAAACGTAGATAAATGGAACATGATGTGTTCATTTCGAATCGCCTGAACTCTTCTGGCTCACATTCAAAGGTACTCGAAATTATGAAAGATGACTCAGGAACAAAAACAGTTCACTTCCTTTGCCTCAACGTGGTGCAACAGCAGTTCATTTCAGACTCCACATGTGGTGCAATAATTAAGATATTTGACACTACTTTCCAGCAGGGCGCCGCAGATGCCTCCGAAAGAATTCGGACAGGAACTCATTAAGTGTAATTGAATTACGCGGCAGTAAACAAACGAGCGACGGGGCTCATTATGCGGAGCATCACAGGAGCCAGCGGCGCGCGAGCGGCCACCGGCAGCGAGGGGAGGAAGTGACGCCGCCCCGCTTCTAGCGGAGGCAAAAAAGAATGAGCTTCTTCGTAACGCTGCAGTGACGCTGGCAAATCGTCCTCCCGCCCTTTATACAATACATCTGGACTTCGATAATTCCAATTTGAAGAGGGCGCAGAAAAAATTTATCGAATATTGCAAAATAGTGTGATGGAAATTGTTGAATTCCAAATTGTAAGTAAAATAAAGAAACATGGGAAATACGAGATTTGGAGAGATTCGAAATATCAAAGAACATGAAGAAATAGGGGTTCGAAATAACAAAGAAAATGAAATATTGAGAAGTCTAAGTTTACAGAGTCTTGAAAAATCTAAATTCGAAATACTGAGGTATTCGAAATACGGAGATATTCCAGATATCGTTGTTCGAGATATCAGGATTCCATTGCAAGTAATAACCTCGTGACCCTCCTCGAGAAGTTGATTCTGAGTCACCCCATGAAGCTTGAGGCGGCTCTGCCACATAACAAGTATAACCATCGTAACGAATCGGGGAGGAAATAGTGTCAGTATGCATTAGTTGTAAGACTAGCCTGTGCCACATTGCCAAAACAGACGAGCTGTAAGACATTGTGGTATCAAGTCCTTACCGTTGACGTAACAAATCATTACGACCAAGCTGCTAATGCGATACTTTTGACCAACGAAACCAGACTGGAGCAATTTTTTCTTTAATTTTTCCCCAGGCGTTCAGCCTCGAAGAGCGTTCCGGGTGGGCACACGCTCTAGTTACACGTCCGCGTCGCGGCGGCGATTTACGGAGGCGGCGACGCGGAGGGCCCCGCGAGAGGCCCTTGGGAGACGCCCCTAACGACGTGCAGATGGCGCTGTCGGCGGCGCCCTCGCCGCCCCCCGCCCCACGCCCCCTGCCCTTCTGCACGCGGCGCGGCGGGGCCGGCGCCAGATATTCGCCTGGGGAAGACGCGGGCTTTCCAAATGTTTGTATACATTTAAGAACCCAATAGAAATATTACAAACACCTTAACCTCATTTTGTCGTTTGTTGAAAATTGGTTATCTTGACGTCCTCGAAATCAAGTAACGTAAAGGAAATAATTTAATCGCATTGATTTAAAAAATATTCGTGCTTCAGAAAATGACTAGTAGCATAATGTAATGACTGGTAATTTTTTCAGTAATCTACGTCACGAAAATAATAGTAGCGAACGCTGGCGTTCAACCATTATGGTTACGACATATTGTTAAGTTTTCTCATATTAAAAGAACCAATTCATTCGGATTTCAATTTATCGTCCTTTTCCATTAAATCGCTCATATACGCGTGTGCGCATCATCCCTACTCACCGACATCCATTTCTTCTACCGAAGAAAAAACATTCTCCCCGGCGGGGAATCGAACCCCGGTCTCCCGCGTGACAGGCGGGGATACTGACCACTATACTACCGAGGACACGTGTAACATAAGTTTCCATTTATTTTTCAAGTACATAATGTTACAAATTAACTCATTCTCCATTCCAATTAACACAGTTTACAAAACCTTTTTACAGGCATTGAAAAGGTTATCATCCACTCTTTCAATAAGCAATATTTTCTATGACGCCAATAACGGTTACCGAAATCTTTAGGCTTTATTCTTAGATACCCATGTAGATGAAATAATGGAAGTCATCTCCGTAAACTTAATAATTACGTTGACGGAGAAAACCTATTATTTCTTCATGTAATTACGTCAACAATACCACAGCAGAATTCCCACTACCCATGTAGAGCCTGGAATTGCATTTTGCTATATAGCACACTGCTTTAAAGCAGTGTCGTCTTAACCAAAATACATTCTACTCGCATCCCCATGAGATTTGTGACTGCAAGAGATTTTTTCTTTGACATATTCATTTGATTTCAACTACCTGCTACCTCTTTCACGAGCCATCTCCATGACACAGCAATGTGAACCTTCGGCTCAACAAAAGAGCGCCTGCCCGGCGGGGAATCGAACCCCGGTCTCCCGCGTGACAGGCGGGGATACTGACCACTATACTACCGAGGACACGTGTAAATTTGTAATGAAATTGTATGTTGTAAACTTTAATTCTATTACACAGAGTGATAATAATGTCAGATTTTACACTGTAACACAGATTTTTTGCTTCTTTAAAATTGCACAATATCGCCTTACACGTCATTACATAACTAAATATTACCTGGTTTAACGCAATTCGTCGATGTAAATGTTTATCAATGATACACAGTGCGCTAGGAAAGTCTCTCCGCAGTGGCATCAGTGGCTGGTAAGAGTGCCAGCAAGATAAATTATGTTATTAACAAGAACTGCAGCTTGTAACAAATGAAAATGTAAATTGTATTCTCACTACAATCATAACAGGTGTTGGAAGTGTTTGTCCCTCAGTTGTTTCCCAGTGATCTAGTTGCTACGAACATAAATGCAATTTTGGTAGGAGCCCCTTATTCGGCTCGATGCGGAGACTTTCCTGGAGCACGCTACTACTTTTAGGTTAGATATTCATTTGATTTCCACAACCCGCTACATCTTTCACGAGCCATCTCCATGAAACTGATATGTGAACCTTGCCTCAATAAAACGCCTGGTTCCCTTCAGTAATCGAACCCCGGTTCTCCCGCGTGACAGGCGGGTTTTCTTTCATGAATTTTTACATTAGAGTTTTGATATATCTTTTGAGTTGGCATTTTGAACATGCCATTCTGTTAGGATGAATATTTTAAAGCCTCCAATGAATTGGCATGCAACAACAGTTCCCTTAAGAGATGAATCGTACTGGAATTCCATAAGGCTTGAAATTGAAAGTTCATGCTTTTGAGATAATGGAATGACTTGCTTTTCTCTGTAGATTGACCATCAGGATTTGAATTTTATAGACTACCAGGATTAAATCCAGTTCATCATGCGAGTCTATCATGTCAATTTTTCTGGGATTCCAGCAGAACAAAGCATTTCGCAGTTTTTCATTGGTTTGTAAAATCTACAGGTTTCGGCTCCTATTGACGCGCACGATTCGGTTCCAAAAGGAATGCACTCGCGGCGCCGCCACAGTGTATTACACGGCCAGTGGCCAAAAAGATATCACAGAATCGTGACGCTTCGCTTGGGGGAACTGTCCAAGTTGAGGACGAGGCTCGGGCCTTCGGCCCTCGCGTTAACATAAAACATCCTTGAGTCTGTCCAACGCATAATTACCAACGCATTTTATGCATTTAACATTATGCATGCAACGCATTTTATGCATTTAACCATTGTAATTCTCCATTACACATTCGCACCACACCGCACAATGCACAATGCAAGCAGTGCTCCCTGAGTGATTCGTTCTCGTGGTCCGCGCGAGTGAACCATGCGCAAGTGAACCGTGCGCCGTGAGCCGAACCCTGTCCTTAAAATCAGCCCACTGCTGTATTCTCTAAGCTACTATATTATTTAAATCGGTTATTTTTGAAAGGGCTTAAGTCGAAAAATCTAAGTTTTGAGAATAGAGAAAAACATTTTAGTTTCTAACCTGCTTCCTTTATGGAATTTTAAAAATTGTAGGCTTGTCCTGTACATGTTCTTACATAATTTACTTAGCAAATTTAGTTTTATGTAATTTTGTTCCTTCAGAAAAAAATAGATTTGTTTAATTGTCCTTGCCCTTTCATGAATAAAAACACACTAATTTCTTTACTTGTGTGTTATTTTATTTTACTCATTTTTAAAGTCATCTTCAGTTTCTTCTTCATAAAACGTTTCAAACCAATCTTTTGGTGAGAAAGTGTTCAATCTGCAGGCTAGTTTAAAAGTTTAAAGCCAAAGCAATCTGCAGGCTAGTTTAAAAGCCTCAATAAAACGCCTGGTTCTCTTCAGTAATGAACTTCATTGGTTTTTAAATGTCCGGGAGTTTTCTTTCATGAATTGTTACATTAGAGTTTTGATATATCTTTTGAGTTGGCATTTTGTACATGCCATTCTGTTAGGATGAATATTATTAAAGCCTCCAATGAATTGGCATGTAACAACAGTTCCCTTAAGAGATGAATCGTACTGGAATTCCATAAGGCTTGAAATTGAAAGTTCATGCTTTTGAGATAATGGAATAGACTTGCTTTTGTCTCTGTAGATTGACCATCAGGATTTGAATTTTTTTGCCATTAGACTACCAGGATTTGAAATCCAGTTCATCATGCGAGTCTATCATGTCAATTTTCCTGGGATTCCAGCAGAACAAAGCATTTCGCAGTTTTTCATTGGTTTGTAAAATCTATCAGGTTTTTTTAGTCTACGTTTCATCTCACAAATTAACAGTCATAGGCCAAAAAGGAATGCCCCCGGATCGGAAAACGGTGAATGAGTTTATTAAATCAACTAGTCTCAGTGAGTCCACAAAAGAAATCACAGGAATCACTGTAAAGGTTCATTTGGGGGAACTTTCTCATTGAGGTATTTAAGAAGGAAAGAGCATGTTTCATTTGGTGCCTTTTTGACAATACCTTCATGTTACAGAAAAAATCAGTTTTGTCAATTTTACCTACAATATTCAACAACTGCTTTTGGAGTAACACGTTTATTGCGGTGATTCACACGAATCGATTCACCACGAATGCAAGTTCTTTCTATCTTCTCTATTTTGTAATATTCTGTATTTCGTACTTCCCTTTTCCATTTCTAACGATCTTTAACAGAACACTCCATGACGTTGACCGCTTCAAAGAGCAAGGCTGTTGTGATTTTCACAACCGCTTATAAGACAACAACAAACTATGATAATCAATTGGGCTCTCCTACCACTGTTGCTCCAAGTGAAGCACTGAAGTTTGCTACTACGCTTCCGAAAAGCTTTTTGAAATAAATTAATAATTGCAATTTGATGTCTCTTGATTCAATTAAATTCATTTATGCAAAAACAAAATACTAATAAGTAGTATAAACAATATTACGTTCACTGCTGACAACCTCTTTATAAACAACGTTAACCTCTTGATTCATGAAAGGACCTAAGTCTTTTGACTACTGCCTTTTCATAAATAAACTATAAAATGAGTGTTCATCTAATAGCTTTGTTACTGCCTGACTAGTGTTCTATCATAATTAAAATGCGTGTCGACACCCACAGAA
>JAHLJT010002406.1:165918709-165939829 GCA_031308135.1 Acheta domesticus | reverse complement strand
TTCCCGCTTTAACTTTAAATATAATACTGAATATAATTTATGCTACTATATTCAATATAAGCCTCGAATATTTTCTAAAAAAAAACGGTTCAGATATTTGAGCTGTAAATTTTCACCAAATGAATTCCAATACAAACCTCATCAGTTGCTAGTTATTAGCTTTTTTTTATAGCATTTTTATTTAAAGGTTTGTGGACAACTTCGTTTTTCTACTGTAACACTTCACTTTTTACACGAATTTACAGGTTTTGAAAAGATTTATTCAGCAATACTTATAAATTGTTATTATTTTAAATATTAAACATTAATGAATTTTAAAATCTGGCGTTGTAGCAGATTCCGAGTTCGCGGTGCTGCCGGTATTCTAAACGTTTCTATAGCCTGTCCCTCTAAAGACAATCTAATCCGCGGTACACAAGTATAAATGAGGCTATTTCGAAATTGCGAAAGGCAAGTTTGTCGGATGCAAAGAGTAAAGACGTAGAGAGTTAGCGACCATGTGGTACGTCGTTTTTGTGGACAAGTGACGAAAAGTCTAGATATTTTCGACCAATTTGTATTGTTATCACCAAAAGTTATTGTTTTAATTGATAATTTAAGGCATATTGACGGGTACATAATGGAGAAAATTTGAGAGTTACTTTTTAAAATATATTTAGTGTCAATACCTTGTTAATGAAGAAGTTACAACTTAAATGAATACGCTCTTACTCGGGAATACGGCTATTTTGACAGTGAAGCAGAGAAACAGTCCTTTAAAAAACGCGAATTTTGTCCAATATTTTTTAAATAAAGTGATGGAAAAAGGTAATAACTACAACTGATTAGCCCCCTCTAACCTGTTTCGTTTGGTGAAAATTCGATCTCAAAATCTGATTCGTTTAGGAAAATAGTCGAGTTGTACGTATTTAATGACTAATCCTCTGTATATTTAAAATAAATAATTCCGAGTCAACATGAAGGCAAGGCCATATTACAATTAAACGAATTCGTTACTACATCATGATGTAACACATTTATATGCTTGGAAGTCACTTTAGAATAAAGTTAAGGGTTATTAATACAAACTTCTTTCCATTTCTATTTTTTAACGTTTTCAAATAGTCATTGTTGCGCTGATAGAAGCAAATTTATAATTCAACGAATCATCAGAGTTCCCCCATGGACAAATGCTAATGACTAATAATAAGATTGAGATTAATTATTCGTTGCCAGGTGGTGCTGGGAGCAGTGACAAAGCCCGCTTCCCTTCCTTACGTCGCTAACACTAATCAATTCAAAATAAAAGGATGTATTCATTTTAAAATACTTCTTCGGCGTTTGCCAAAGCGAATTGCGTCCTCTGAAGATAGTCGTTGTTCTGCTCAGATTATATGTGATTTATTATCATCGCTAATGTTTTTGCGGATATTGCTCTAAATTTACTTGGCCTTCTACTTAAGTGTAATGGCTAGCGTGTCGGACCGTTGAACCCATGTTCCCAGGTTGAACCAAATCAAAGCCATAAACATTTTAAGTGTGAAAAAAATTCCTTATTTGCGATCTTTCAGAGAGGAAGTAAGCCGGCCCTCCCGTGTTGTAGATTTACTGCATGTAAAAGATCGTCAAGCCGAAAGAAGTCGTAGAGGTAAATTCTAAAGGCCTGTTTCGTCGCCTGTTTGATACCTCCTTTCACTGCTAGATGGCGAGGCGACTTTCCTTCTAATATTGCTATAAATGTCTTTACTGCTTTAATACTACTAGAAATATCAACACTCGACTTTGGCTTCGTTTCCTTCGCTAGGCTTATTTCCGTTCAAAGTGTTATTTATACTATGCCACTGCCTATGTTAACGCTTCCTGTTTGTCTTCGCCATTGATGTCATTATCGCTTTCTTTATAAAGAATCATGTGCTTCTTCGTCAATCATTGACGCATATGCTGACGACCACCAAAGCTACTTTTACACAGAGGTTCTTCCTGCAAATAGAATTTTCAAAAATAGTTTATATGCATCTTTCCATAAAGAATGAAAAGATAGATTTAAATTAGAATAGAAAATAAAATACAAAAGAAATGTTTTGAATAATAAATAATGAACGTGATATTCTTTCTTTCAGAAGTTATTATTAAATACCGTTTACATCATCTACGTATACTCGTGTGCATCAATAGTCAATTGAAGATCAATTCCTTAAATATCTTTCACACTAAGCCACAAGCTGAGTGGAGTTAAGAGTATTGGTTATTCAGGTACTAGGGGTTTTTCGGTAACTGCGAATTCGTCAATATAGGTATGGTGTGTCCAGGGAAAGTTCCTGAGTAAGTAGCATTTTATGAATTACACTGATGATTAGTAAACGATATGATAATCAAAGAACCAGGTTTGTAGTTATTCCGTGTTGTAAAGTAAAACTAATTGTGCTAAAACAGTACGTATTTTCTCGTTTATTGAATTGAATTGAATTGCCTTATTTTACGTGGCGAGACTCAGGCCATGAGGCCTGCTCTTCCGTCTGACCACGCAAATTTTGTTACACTCCTTTCACCAACTAGTGGAAAGAAGGTATTACTGAGGCGTAAAAGTTTAGTTGGTAACGGTTATGTCCAGGGCTCGGATTCTAATGACCTTAAAATTCTTTGACAATGATCTACTAAAATGACTTAAAAATAAAAGGAAAATCACTTATAGAAATTACTTTTTTCATTTAATAAATACTCAGAACTTAGTACGAAATGTTTATTTATTCAATAATTTTATCAATTTTAAATAAAAATTATTTCTATAAAATTATCAATATTAATACAAAATCTTTAAGTTAGAAGGAAATGTAATCCTTAACTCCGATCTCCCAACCGACAGTTTTGAAAGGTCGAGATCGGTGTAACTTTGAGAGTTCGAAAAACACAAGTCCACGCAATAGTGAATCGTCATGAACTAATGATACAATAAAAACTTTGTTGAGTGTATAGTAAATTCATGAATCATTCACTGACAAAAAATACCAAAAGGAAAGAATATTCAATAAAGACAAAAATAATGCAAAGATTAAAAAAATACCTAAAAATTGAAAAATGGCAAAAAAATGACCAAATAACTATACACTTCTATCAACTGCATGTCGTGATAAACCTTCATTTAAAAGTTAGTTACGTCTAGAATGCGCCCATGGAAAGATGACATGTCGTCAGAATCCGAGTCCTCCTGGTTATGTCATATTCCTTATTGCAACTGCTGCCCTACTGTTACTTCTGCAATTCTGAGATAAACTAATCAAATGAATGTTTGTGAAAAAATATTTATCTTTAATTTTTGTTTAAATGTTTAAAAAAATGTTTTAAAAGATAATATGAGTTCTTAATATTTCATTTCCGAAACTGATAGCATTGTCAGTGCTGTATTTGATGTTTGTGTATTTTCACGTACTTTGTCAAGGAGATGGTTGTTTCGCGGTCGTATTGTCTTTTTATAACTTCAAAGCTTGTTTTGGAAAATAATTATACATAAATGTTTTTTTCACTTTGTCGCTACGGAGCAGAGAAGAAAGTTATGTAAAGCAGCGCGAAAAAACGGCGAATTTCGGGCAGAAAATCTCTTATTACAGGGCCATGGTAATCAACAAATGGATAAATATGTCTTTTAACACGTGTAGCCAGAATCCATGTTTTGTGGGTCCTTGATAGCGAAAATTCGAATGGCTGCAGAACGTCTGTCCGTCCATCTGTGAACAACGCTAGCAGCTAAATCCTTGAGCCGATACTGTTCCAAAATTGATATTCCTCAATCAAAGTGGCTGATGTCGGGGTCCTTTGAATTTGAAACCGATATTTTAATTTCGGGTGTACATGACAAGAAGTCTCTGGGTCTTTTTCAAAAGCTTAAAAAAATGGCTCCGTCCTTTTGGATTAATTTCGTTGTTGTATAGTGTAAGGACGTTTAAGAAAATGGAACAGGTCTCATGTTCATAGAAAAATCTAATTTTACGAAAATTAAAAAATCAAAATTGTTTCGATGTCTTCCTACAACTTAAATATTAAAGATAGAGATTTTTTCGTTAATGAAATCTGTTCCTTAAATATAGATTTTGAAATAAGTTTCTGTAGCAAGTTTTTGAAAATTTGTGTGCTAGCAATAAAAGCTGGGTAATTGCAATAAAATTTTAGTACTCGCGTGATTAACGTGAAAGTACGGGGCGAGAAAGTAGGTGCTGTTTTAGCACCAATAGTATCCCTACGACGTATTCTGGAATGATTCCAGCAGATGCAATGTAAATTGTAAGCATACTGTTGCTCATTTATTAATTTAAGTGTATATGTCATAATATTTTACCAAATTACAAATTTTGTAATTGAATTTTGATACAAATTTCATTTGTTTTAAAGTGTTCATTATAAATGCAAATATTAACGTTTTTATGAAAGTGAATATTAGAATTCTGCTACACTGCCTTAAATGCAGACTTTTTTACTAGTATTAAATCTCAAGGAAAAAAAAAACACATCGAATAACCTGAAAAAGAGGAAAGTAAAACTTGACAAAATTATATAGAGCGGTTTAGAACTTTCAGTCCCCTCAAAACCAGAAAATAAGATTGACACTAGAATGGAAGGGATATGTCTAGGAGAAGTTACAATTACAATTCATTCAGACATCAAAAGAATTTCAAGTATGGCTCTCCACCACGTAACTTTGAGCAACTCGAACGAGCCCCATTGTTCCGATGCAATTTTTCAATTTCTGCGGTGTAATAGTTTAACCTTTTTTTCTCTCTCTCTCTCTCTGAAATCCATTGCAAGTGCGCATCTCGACCTAGAAAACGAAGGTCACGACTTCCTTCCATGAAGCAAATTGCGACGCGTGGGTGAGCGCCGACGGACGTGATAATATGTTTGTGTCGCCTCCGATGGCGCGATTTCGGTTCCCACATTCTGATTCGAACCTTTGTCGTTCACCCTTCCGCCGACGTTTCTCTCAAGGCTTCGCCGGCGCCGCTGTCGCAAACCCTTTCCCGTGCCCCCTGGTGGCCAGGCCACGGGCGACGGATATTAGGAAATGAGCACTGCGTCCGCGCATTGTACGACAGAACGATTTCGTTCTCGTCAATATGAAAACGGTCTGCGCGAGTCTCGTGTGTTGCTGGTGGGTTGAGGAAGAATGTATCACTGCGGTTCGGACCGGCTTAGGTAGTTCAGGGGATCAACTGACGTCACTGCGTTGCCTAGGGAGGTACTAGGGTTCGAGTCCCGATGGCAGCAGGGTTTTCGACACTAGCTTGTCAGCTAGGTCATATTCAGTCAGTCGCTATCTGGGAGAGACTTCTAGCGGCAGGCTTCTTCTGAACGGTAGTTTTCCGTTGTTTCTCAGTTCAATACCAGGCCTGATAATACCCTAACAAATAGATCACGCACCGCGCGCGATGTTTCCTTCCTATTCCTTGTCCTATTCTCACGCCTTTCTTACATATACTTACATGCACTACACTACCACAAAAGTCTGGATGTCAGAGTTAGTCCCGGCTGAGGCGCTGCCTCGCTGGTGGGAGATACCTCATTGAGGGAAAACACCGCTAGCCGACAGGTAGGTCTGCGCCGGATCTCACATCCAGCTGGGGAAGATCATCCCCCACCTCCCGAGGAAAGCGTGCCCTACACTTACGGGACTAATGACCTGAGCTGTCGATGCGCCCCAAATCACCAATCAGGTCGGCTATAAAAGATATAGTAAAGGCAGAACCAGGAGTGATAAAAAGGGGAAGAAGTTTATATGTACTTGAAATTTTCATCTCACTAAAAAAAATAAAATATAAAAAAAAACACGAAATGAAAAGTCTTGCATTATATAATTCTTGGGCATACACTTTTATTGCTCTCTTTGAAGGCAAATCATCATCGTTCATGCATCAAATGGTTTCCTGTTCACACATCCCACAATGTCATTGATTATAATCCAATGACAATCAATGAATAATTATTTCTCTCCCTTGCTATTGACGTACTGTATTTCGTTACAGATATGTTTCCCATTCCGTTGTAATGAGATGTTTACACATAAAAATTGACTTGAAGAGGCGTAGGTTGTAACAATGATGTTAATGATGCATACCGTTCTTTCAAATCAACACTACGAATGCGTCTCATGTAATCACGCAAGCACACACCCTTCCGAGTTTAATGTAATAAATTATGAAATTATATTTATGACTGATAATCATAGATGAAGGAGGATTATAGTGTAATTTTTAGAGCACCAAATTAAACTTAACCCTCCGGCGGGCGCGTGCTATCACTTCCCGTCAGCAGGTGCGTGCAGCAACTCCGTACCGCATTTACCATTTTCGTTTTTTCCCGCCAATAGTTATAACTTTTTTAAGCGAATGTGAAGGAAAATTTATTTATTTATGTATTTATTTATTTGATTATAATACATAACTAAATAAGTAACGAAAAAAACAGTATTAATAAAATACATCAGTCGCTTCCATCCGTGTCTTCGCATGTGTTACATACCTTCGGGGAATGAATGCGGTACAAACATGCCTTTTAACGTTCCTCGGAAACAACGCTTCTAAACTTGAATCAGTAGCTAGTATTCGAAAATCTGTGTCATTAAGTTCAATAGCATAAAGTTTGTTTTAAAGACATCAATGTTTTTTTGCTATTCCCTAACCGTAATCTACTCCAGCTGTGGTAAAAAAACCCGGATCTATTCATTCGAAGAATATACACACAAAAAATTCGCCCGAACAGGGACTTGAACCCTGGACCCTTAGGTTAAAGCCTAATGCTCTACCGACTGAGCTATCCGGGCTCGGGGAGGCCACCCGATGACGCAGGAACTGTGGTAGCCGCTATCCCCTCCGGCCATTGTAAGAAATCCTGTCTACTCATGCGATGAATATACACAAAAATCTCCGCCCGAACAGGGACTTGAACCCTGGACCCTTAGGTTAAAAGCCTAACGCTCTACCGACTGAGCTATCCGGGCGCTGGTGAGGTACCCGATGACGCAGGAACTGTGGTAGCCGCAATCCCCTCCGGCCATGGTAAGAAATCCTGTGTCTATTCATGCGATGAATATACACAAAAATCTCCGCCCGAACAGGGACTTAAACCCTGGACCCCTTAGGTTAAAAGCCTAATTGCTCTACCGACTGAGCTAACCAGGCTCTGGTGTGGTCCCCCGATGACGCAGGAACTGTGCTAGCCGCTATCCCTCCGGCCATGGTAGGAAATCCTGTGTGTATTCATGCGATGAATATACACAAAAATTCTCCGCCCGAACAGGGACTTGAACCCTGGACCCTTAGGTTAAAAGCCTATGCTCTACCGACTGAGCTATCCGGGCTCTGGTGAGGTTACCCGATGACGCAGGAACTGTCGTAGCCGCTATCCCCTCCGGCCATGGTAGGAAATCCTGTGTGTATTCATGCGATGACATATACACAAAAATTTCCGCCCGAACAGGGACTTGAACCCTGGACCCTTAGGTTAAAAGCCTAATGCTCTACCGACTGAGATATCCGGGCTCTGGTGAGGTTACCCGATGACGCAGGAACTGTGGTAGCCGCAATTCCCCTCCGGCCATGGTAAGAAATCCTGTGTCTATTCATGCGATGAATATACACAAAAATCTCCGCCCGAACAGGGACTTGAACCCTGGACCCCTTAGGTTAAAAGCCTAATGCTCTACCGACTGAGCTAACCAGGCTCTGGTGTGGTCCCCCGATGACGCAGGAAACTGTGGTAGCCGCTATCCCCTCCGGCCATGGTAGGAAATCCTGTGTGTATTCATGCGATGAATATACACAAAAATCTCCGCCCGAACAGGGACTTGAACCTGGACCCTTAGGTTAAAAGCCTAATGCTCTAACCGACTGAGCTATCCGGGCTCTGGTGAGGTTACCCGATGACGCAGGAACTGTCGTAGCCGCTAATCCCCTCCGGCCATGGTAGGAAAATCCTGTGTGGTATTCATGCGATGAATATACACAAAATTTCCGCCCGAACAGGGACTTGAACCCTGGACCCTTAGGTTAAAAGCCTAATGCTCTACCGACTGAGATATCCGGGCTCTGGTGAGGTTACCCGATGACGCAGGAACTGTGGTAGCCGCAATTCCCTCCGGCCATGGTAAGAAATCCTGTGTCTATTCATGCGATGAATATACACAAAAAATCTCCGTCCGAACAGGGACTTGAACCCTGGACCCTTAGGTTAAAAGCCCTAATGCTCTACCGGACTGAGCTAACCAGGCTCTGGTGTGGTCCCCCGATGACGCAGGAACTGTGGTAGCCGCTATCCCCTCCGGCCATGGTAGGAAATCCTGTGTGTATTCATGCGATGAATATACACAAAAATCTCCGCCCGAACAGGGACTTGAACCCTGGACCCTTAGGTTAAAAGCCTAATGCTCTACCGACTGAGCTATCCGGGCTCTGGTGAGGTTACCCGATGACGCAGGAACTGTCGTAGCCGCTATCCCCTCCGGCCATGGTAGGAAATCCTGTGTGTATTCATGCGATGAATATACACAAAAATTTCCGCCCGAACAGGGACTTGAAACCCTGGACCCTTAGGTTAAAAGCCTAATGCTCTACCGACTGAGATATCCGGGCTCTGGTGAGGTTACCCGATGACGCAGGAACTGTGGTAGCCGCAATTCCCTCCGGCCATGGTAAGAAATCCTGTGTCTATTCATGCGATGAATATACACAAAAATCTCCGTCCGAACAGGGACTTGAACCCTGGACCCTTAGGTTAAAAGCCTAATGCTCTACCGACTGAGCTATCCGGGCTCGGGGGAGGTCACCCGATGACGCAGGAACTGTGGTAGCCGCTATCCCCTCCGGCCATTGTAAGAAATCCTGTCTACTCATGCGATGAATATACACAAAAATCTCCAGCCGAACAGGGACTTGAACCCTGGACCCTTAGGTTAAAAGCCTAATGCTCTACCGACTGAGCTATCCGGGCTCTGGTGAGGTTACCCGATGACGCAGGAACTGTGGTAGCCGCAATCCCCTCCGGCCATGGTAAGAAAAACCTGTGTCTATTCATGCGATGAATATACACAAAAATCTCCGCCCGAACAGGGACTTGAACCCTGGACCCTTAGGTTAAAAGCCTAATGCTCTACCGACTGAGCTATCCGGGCTCGGGGGAGGTCACCCGATGACGCAGGAACTGTGGTAGCCGCTATCCCCTCCGGCCATTGTAAGAAATCCTGTCTACTCATGCGATGAATATACACAAAAATCTCCACCCGAACAGGGACTTGAACCCTGGACCCTTAGGTTAAAAGCCTAATGCTCTACCGACTGAGCTATCCGGGCTCTGGTGAGGTTACCCGATGACGCAGGAACTGTGGTAGCCGCAATCCCCTCCGGCCATGGTAAGAAATCCTGTGGCTATTCATGCGATGAATATACACAAAAATCTCCGCCCGAACAGGGACTTGAACCCTGGACCCTTAGGTTAAAAGCCTAATGCTCTACCGACTGAGCTATCCGGGCTCTGGTGAGGTCACCCGATGACGAAGGAACTGTGTAGCCGCTATCCCCTCCGGCCATGGTAGGAAATCCTGTGTGTATTCATGCAATGAATATACACAAAAAATCTCCGCCCGAACGGGACTTGAACCCTGGACCCTGAGGTTAAAAGCCTAATGCTCTACCGACTGAGCTATCCGGGCTCTGGTGTGGTCCCCCGATGACGCAGGAACTGTGGTAGCCGCTATCCCCTCCGGCCAAGGTAAGAAATCCTGTGTCTATTCATGCGATGAATGTACACAAAAATCTCCCCCCGAACAGGGACTTGAACCCTGGACCCTTAGGTTAAAAGCCAAATGCTCTACCGACTGAGCTATCCGGGCTCTGGTGAGGTTACCCGATGACGCAGGAACTGTGGTAGCCGCAATCCCCTCCGGCCATGGTAAGAAAACCTGTGTCTATTCATGCGATGAATATACACAAAAATCTCCGCCCGAACAGGGACTTGAACCCTGGACCCTTAGGTTAAAAGCCTAATGCTCTACCGACTGAGCTATCCGGGCTCTGGTGAGGTCACCCGATGACGAAGGAACTGTGTAGCCGCTATCCCCTCCGGCCATGGTAGGAAATCCTGTGTGTATTCATGCAATGAATATACACAAAAAATCTCCGCCCGAACGGGACTTGAACCCTGGACCCTGAGGTTAAAAGCCTAATGCTCTACCGACTGAGCTATCCGGGCTCTGGTGTGGTCCCCCGATGACGCAGGAACTGTGGTAGCCGCTATCCCCTCCGGCCAAGGTAAGAAATCCTGTGTCTATTCATGCGATGAATGTACACAAAAATCTCCCCCCGAACAGGGACTTGAACCCTGGACCCTTAGGTTAAAAGCCAAATGCTCTACCGACTGAGCTATCCGGGCTCTGGTGAGGTTACCCGATGACGCAGGAACTGTGGTAGCCGCAATCCCCTCCGGCCATGGTAAGAAAACCTGTGTCTATTCATGCGATGAATATACACAAAAATCTCCGCCCGAACAGGGACTTGAACCCTGGACCCTTAGGTTAAAAGCCTAATGCTCTACCGACTGAGCTATCCGGGCTCTGGTGAGGTTACCCGATGACGAAGGAACTGTGGTAGCCGCAATCCCCTCCGGCCATGGTAAGAAATCCTGTGTCTATTCATGCGATGAATGTACACAAAAATCTCCGCCCGAACAGGGACTTGAACCCTGGACCCTTAGGTTAAAAGCCTAATGCTCTACCGACTGAGCTATCCGGGCTCTGGTGAGGTCACCCGATGACGAAGGAACTGAGGGAACCGCAATCCCCTCCGGCGGTGGTCAGAAAACCTTTCTCTATTCATGCCATGAATCTCCACAAAAACTGGATTCCGTCATCAGGTGACAAAACAAATAAATATATTATAAAATAGTGGCTAGGTACAAACAGAAGAATTACAAAAATTAACCATTGATGATGAAAACCATTTATTTCCGAAACGTTGTGAAGAATACGTATTTCATTGTGAAGAATACGTATTATATAAACTGTTATGTCAAGAATTTTTTCTGACTTTTAAATGATGGACCAACCTGTCTATATAATTGAAAATATAGACAGAAAGTAAAAACATTAATTACAACCTTAGGACAAAAAAAAAAGGCTAATGTTCTATCGGTGGGTTCGTGCAAGCAACAGTAGCGGTGACGGTGGCTGGCGGAACCGCCTCGCCGTAGCGTCGGCCCCCCTGGGCGCGGGTGCTGGTGCTGCGCGGGTCGGATTTCAGCCTCCGTGACACGCGGGCAGGCGCGCGCAGGCACGGTTCTCCCCCTCAGCGCACACATGGCGCGCGCCCTTCGTCTCTCTGCGCCCTATGGCAACTCAGCCCTCACGCCGCCGCCCTTGTCCGTGCCCTCCGAGCAGATGCGTGGCCCATCCCGCCCTGATTCTGCAACCTGTAGCCGAAAGACACTTGCCCATGGCGCCTGGCGAGCCATGCTCCGGAAAATATTTCGTAGTGCGAGGGAGGGGTGTTCGTTTCGAAGACCCAGGTTTTGTTTGGGGCAGTTTTTCCAAGTTCACATAGGTTTGATCTTTTAGGCACTGGTGTTTACTAAGTTTACGGATAAATTGAGATACGTATAACTCGAATGTATTGTCACGCTGGTAGTAAACACAAATAATATAACACTATTTAATTAAGTAAAATCTTCTGAAATTATTCTTAATAATGTACTACTATTTTATACTATTTCAAACTTTTTCACCAATGTAGTCTTGTTCGATGTGGATCAGTGAATATTGGATTAATTCTCTGAAAGAGAGCTTTTTTTACATTTCAATTTATCCACTGAACAGGTTTTTAAACCTAATGATGAGTAGAGAACTAATTTCAAGAATGATTTACTAAGTACGGAATGTAGGCATGGGTGTTAATAATTTTCATTTAGAGCAACTCGATACTTTGGAACTTTTTCGGAGTATCTTAAAAATGTTACCATGAATTTAAAAAAGCATATAAATTTCCTATAAATATTTGTTTAGTTACAAATTTAAAGGAAATATCTTAAGAAGAATCCTAATTACAGATCGAAACTTTCTGTGTACATTGTGATAAAACTTTTGTTAAATAAATAAAAAAAGTTTATACGATGTGCCGGTAATAAATTAGCCCGAAAGAATTAACCTAGATTTTTTTTATTCTTAAGATGATTTTTGGTTCTAAAATAATAATAGAGATTCAGGCAATATTCAAAATTCTCAATTATAAGTAATAGAGGTATTTTTGCTCATTCACACATAAGAAAAGAAAATATTCAGGGGGCACCAGGGTTTGAACCTGGGACCTCTCGATCTGCAGTCGAATGCTCTACCACTGAGCTATACCCCCAACGAGTCCAATTTCATGGCAAAAACGTAGTAATGTATAAAATGTTCAATACCTTTGCATTAATGTTAACATTCTGGTTCATGTGTCCCGTCAGGAACGAACGTATGTGTAAATTTCTTGTGACGACATTTCATTGTGAAATTCAAAGTGAAACATTTCCTCTTCGAGAACGTCGTGTAAGGTGACAACAGCTCTTGATTAGGAGGAACTAGTGGTTCGTGCTTGGATATCAGGCGTTAATTAAACAGACTGCGGGATTTCGAACGGGTCCAAATGGTCCAAGATTTAACCTAATATTTCATTTTTCCCCTTCACTTTCATTTTGATTTAACGAATAGGGTTACATAGTGTAAATGAAATTACTACTTTAATCATCTGACTACGACGGAAGATAAAATGTAATTTTTAGAATAAAGTTATTATCATTAAATTTATATCAAGCCAACAATGTAATTGTAGAGTGTAAACTGTGTAAATAAATGTATGTAAACTTTGTAAAATCTGAAAATGTTTATAATAATAATAATAACAAAGGAGCCCTTTGAATATAAGTAGGGAACGGAATTTTGTAATAAAAAATGTAAATAGATAGCTATTTATTGTCTCCAAAATATTTAATTTTAATAAAAAATAAAAAGATAGGTAAAATAAAAATTCCATAATGTTGTTTAAACTGGCTTCATAAAATCATTTTAAAATTTTCGAGCACAAAACATCGCCGATCTGGTCTTAAAATGGTTTTGGAAGGGCTGTAAGAAAGTTCTACCTTTACAGAAGTAATTGTACCAATTCACTACACAATATGAATTTTATCAGAAATCACAAAAATTGTACGTAATATATGCAAAGTGCTTTACGAGGAGCTCTTGCGCATGTGATCAGTAGATATACTGTGCAGTCAGTGTTAATTTCCAGAGAGGGAGGGGGATAAAGGGAAATTATTCTATATTTTCGTGGTTATTAATCCTTGAACTCATCTTTTTACAGGTCTCAACTTCTATTTCTTCGTTTCTCTTCTGAAAGGTAAGGAAACCTCCTGTTTTAGCATTTAATGTCACCTTTCCTAATAATGAATATTTAAATGGAACCTCTCAAAAAAAGACCACCTCTCTCAACGAGCAATTTTTGTTGGAACGTCATTGAAACCATTTCTTGTATGCAAAGTATACCTCTGTTGACAGACTCTCCTTCCCCCGACCCACCAGCCCTTAACAGCAATTTTTGCAATTTACCCTTCTTATGAGTCCAGTTTCAAAAATATTGTTAATTCACCGAATTTTCGGTAGTTGAAAAATGGCCGGCCTGGATGGCCGAATTGGCTAAAAGCGGGTACAATATCAGCGTTTCGGGCCGGCGCGGCGAGTCGCGGGTTCGAGTTCCCTTCAAGTACCCCACAAAATTGAAGTGTCCGTTTCCAATTCAAGATGCGGCGACATCAGCTAGATCGATTGGGGGTTATCAATTTTAGAAAAAATCGTCTGAAGGGTTTAGCCGCTAGCATTGTTCACTAATGGATAGACTGACGAACAGACAGATAAAATGACAGACCTTTTGCCGTCATTCGATTTTTCGGTATCAAGGATACACCAAACCTGTATTCTGGCTACACCACGATATAAAGAATTTTTTTCTAAATTTAGCAACTGGATTTATCCACTTGTTACTTTCCCGTATACATACGTATACAAGGAGTAATATACGTAGTATAGGGAAAGTTATGTAATACGCCAAAAAACGGCGAAATGTCGGCAGACACAAATTCATTGCCGCGCCCTGATAACGAAAAAGTTGATAAAACCAGTTGCTAAATTAAGAAAAAAAACTTAACATGTGGAAGACGCAAAATCCCTGTTATGTGGGTCCTTCATACCGAAAAACCAATTGAAAGCAAAACTTCCGTCCGTCCGTTCGTCTTTGAAGACTAGTAGCGCTAAAACCACTCGTAGGAATTTTTAAAAAATTGAAGAAACTCTCCTCGATCTGCCTCTAGTCGAAGCTTTGAGATTTTGGAAAACTTTCTTAAAAATGTGGGGGTACTTACATGAAGTCCCCCGGACATTTTCAAAATTTTCGATCAGGCTTCAGTCGAAGCATTGAGACTTTGAAAAACGTTCTTCAAAATTTGGGGGTACTTCACACGAAGCCCCCAGGAAATTTTCAAAATTTTATCAAATCGGCGCCAATTTTTCTGTAAATTTCTTGTAAGAATAGAGTAAATTCCTCTTTTGAAGTGGCGTAGCTCCTATTTTCACGATTAACTCTAAATTTTGGAAAATTGCTAAAGTTTCAATTTTTTTCGGCGTCTTCCTACAACTGCAAAATAGAAGATAGAGATTTTTCCTCCAAATAAAATTTGTTTAAAAATGTGTTCTTTCTTTAAGGTCATGTAGAGTTTTTTGAAAATTTTAGTAGTTTTCGCGCAATATTGCGTGCAATATAGGCAATTTTTAAAAACTACAAAAAACAGCTTTTCTTAAAATCCGCTCTCAAAAAGAACTCACCTTTTACAACAAATATTATTTGAAGGAGAAGTTTCTATCTTCAATTTTGTAATTCTAGGAAGACGCTGAAAAAATTCCAAACTTTTGCAATTTTCGAAAATTAACGTTAAAAAACGCGAAAATGGGACCAATGCCACCATTACAAGTGTATTTACTCTATTCTTATAACAAATCTAAAGAAAAAATTTGGAGCCGTTTTTGAGAAAATTTTGAAAATGTCCGGAGGGCTTCATGTAAAGTATCCCCAAATTTGAAGAAATTTCTTCAAAATCGCGGCGCTTGGAGTGGAAGCAGATCAACCGGGGAACATCCGTTTTGAAAGAAATCACACGTATGGTTTAGGCGCTAGTGACAGACGGGCAGACAGACAGACGGACGGACGGACGGACGGACAGAGGGACGTTTTGGAAAAAAAAAAACACATTTTCGGTATCAGAGGACCCCAAAACGTGTATTTTCGTTAAAATCTCGAAATCGTTTTTTCCGCAGCATTACATCACTTTTCCCTATACCGTACTGTTGTGGTGTACTCGTAAGCGTGACTGTAATGAAGGAGTTTTCAGTGAGTTGGCATAGTTTTTCAAGGTAGCTGTCTACCCGAGAAAAATTCCACAATTTTGGATCTATTTTGTTTTCCTTTGTATATTTGATTTTTATATGCTTTTTAAATATTAAAAATATTTAATTTTTTTTCAATTTCTTTATAATTAATTGGCAAAAATGTAGGATTTTACTTCTAATATAACTCTTGAACAAATTGATATATTTTGAAAGTACTATTTTTTAATTAATCGCAATTAAATTATCTAGTGATTGAACTAATGGTAAAGATACTGTGAAAACTAATGAGTCACGACTTGTTTATTTAAGAATTTTTTTAAAAATAAACTTTGTCGGGACATTTCAGTTCATAAAACTGAAACTTTTAGGAACAGATTAACTTTTCTAGTTCATTCACTAGAGAATTTTATGCATTGCATGCTGCAAAAAGAATAATATTATTATCTTTAATAGCTTTTGATTTATGTTGTTTGAAGTGCACGAATATGCTAAAAATTTGCATTCCAGGAAAATGCATCTGAAGTTCACTCACTTTGGGCTTGACAGTTGACACTCGCTTCTAAAATAAGTATTTTCTCAAAAACTAAGAAAAGTAGCACGACGCGGTTTGAAGAATTTAAAAAAGAGCATACGACCCAATAAAAATTGAATAACACGAAATTTCACTATATTTAATCACTCTGGGGTAGACACCTACCTTAAAGTATTAGTCATTGCAGTAATTGTGTTATCCTTGTCTGCCCTATCTTATCACTGCCTCCACACCCGGGCAGACGGTAAGATGAGACACGTCGTTTTTATTTCCAGGTTAGAAGTATGTGATCCTTTGATGGCGATATTTTCGTGAATATTAGAATTTCTGACAGTTTCAAGTTCAGGAGTTCTTGCCATTCAAAACATTGTCAATGAACGCCTCGAAAACATTAAAGAATGAGCTGTGAAAATAGCAAGGGGATAATGTCTAAATAACAAAACTGGTTGTGGTTTCTTCCTAAAAATAAAAGTTTACATTCAATGTTATTATAAATGCATTCTCCATCTTCATTTCGTTAGAAAAAATAGTTTCGACTTGCTATAGTAACACATCTCTTAGCCAAATATTATTTATTTAACGTCAAAACAGTTAAAAAGTATGTGATTGATGTACGATGGGGAAAAGTGCAATCTGTGAATCTTGAGCTCTGGGATCTGTCTTGTCTCATACATATTAAATTAAATTTCTTATACCGACATAAACGAGCGTTTTTGACAAGAATTAGTTTGAAAATTATCGTTCCCGAGTATAGAAAAACTTTTTGCAGAGGCAAAATGTACAGATTTTGGCTACATGAAGGAATCGAGTTAGTGTGGAGAGTACTGTGGAGTTACTGTCAAGTTACAGTGTTAACATGGAGAACGATTGTTTGAATACACATTTCTCACAGAGATCAAGAAAACGTGCCTGATAGTAAGCTACATTTATGTCCAAAATCAAAACAAGGGTCCATCTCAGTCAACATTTGCTCAATGAATCAGGGAAACTGGACGAAAAGCTTGATCGAAATGGGCTCATTGGCTCAGGAACTGTGATACAATTCTTGTTACAGACATATTTAGACTTTCAGAATTATACAGTCTAAATGGTAACTAATACATTAAATATCATTGTTAAAATCAATATTATTTTCCTTTTAGATGCCCAGTGTAGTCTTTAATTGTATAGAAAGAGAAGAAATGATTTTATTTGGCACTTGAAACTGGTGTATCGATTTTAATTGTTTAATGTCATCTGACAGTATGTTGAAAATAATATAGTACATTATAATATTTCTGGGAATCGGTCAACCATAAAAATGAATTCATGAAAGTATTCGTTAGTTTTTGCGCAATTGAAAGCATTGCAATGTGACTTTTTAGCAGAAGTGTCTTTACGAAATGGTATCCTAAGTATTGTATAATAATTATGGTGTCAATTATTTCTTAACAGCGTTACATTATTTCTTCAATCGCAGGGCATTGACATTTACTCCTAATGAGTCTGCTTCGTATGTTTTCTCGTTGGACTTTAACGTTTAACCAAGATTTATCCTCAAGAATGTTCGCTTGCCGTTCGCAGGCTCTCTCATTCATTTACCTGGGGGTTGGCAGCGTTGTCCCCGAACCGGTCGACCGCCCAACGCAGCCCACGGGGCGACACAAATGGCATCAGCAGGAAAGGCCACGGCCTGTGAATACATTGTGTTGGTACAGCGCACTGACACGTCGGGGGTTATAGCTCAGTGGTAGAGCATTCGACTGCAGATCGAGAGGTCCCCGGTTCAAACCCGGGTGCCCCCTTCAAAATTTTTGTTGGGTACTTCTGCAGTGAGTGGATCATGTTCTTCAATTGCATCATTGTTAAACCGATCAGTGGCACTATACAAGCCACTTCAATGCAGAGAGCACGATGACTCAGCAGAAGTTACTGTGATTACAAAACGAGTTCAGTTGTAATGTCGCACTTGTGTTTGCTTCAGTATAATAAAACGAAATACTCGTCTGATATGTGGAATTACATATTCTAATAAATTTTCAGATCAGAACCTGAATTGCTAGAGGCGAGTCTCACAACTAGAGAACCGAACAATTAGAAGTACCGAATGAAAAAAAAATCATGTTCATCGTATGAATTATTCGTAACTTATACTACATGCATATGTTTTATTTGAGAATACTCAAATATATTTCAAACTTGACCAATTTGTATACATCGAAATATAATAAATGAGGATGTTTATGTATAGAATGTGACCTAAGTCAGAAAGAGTGACAAAACAGAACGCGTTTTTTATCAGTTGATCATCTTGAAGCTCTTGACACTTCCTGTTTTTCTAGCATTATTAGTTACAAAACATAGGCTCAATGAAAAATATACTTCATTTATGTGCATTTATTCTACAAGTTGTTAATGTATGCGTGCGTATGTTTGTATATGTCATTCGAAATTATGGCTTATCCTGTTGCTGCCCTAATACCTTCGATTATTATAAATGTAAAAAAAATAATAAAAATTTGAAAACGTAGCTTATTCAAGTTACTGCTGGAAGATGCCCAAAATTACACTTACTTCTTGTATCACTTGTAAGATGTGCCCAGATAGCTCACATCCCGTGCTACAATTGGACTAGATCAGTACGGTTGCAAATCCCGTTTCATTATTTTTAGTTTACCTTTCGTGTAAAATTAGTCAGGAAAAAGGTACGTACAGAGATAACTGAGTCTCCTAAAATATATTTTTGAAATGAGTTCTACTTAAAAATCTTTTCCAACTTCTACTCACTTCCATGAACAAACCGCTTCGTAGCCAGGGACAGAAGCTGAAGTCAACGCCACGTGCAGGCGAACAGTGGCGAAACAGGGAGTACTTTTGGTTTCATTTCCAACAAACACGGTGTAAATAATGAATAAAAAGTTGCCCTAAAAGTATCATCTGAATACCTGTCGTTCAGAGCGAAAATGGAATATCATTCATTTCTTAGTAGGTGGGCACCTACTACTGTAGAAAACACAAATGTTTAGAGGCATCCGCCATTTAACGTTTTATGTACTTACAGGTTTTGCACGTTTTTCTTGTAAGAAATTACGTTAACAGTCGTTGCGAAATCGTACTGCGGATTTTTTTGTGATCTTTAAATTTCATAGATGGCACATTGTGTTCTGCTTCCTATTTCATTGCATTTCTTTGATTAGTTTAACTATGAGAGCACATTTGCTACTATTCGAAAAAACTTTCATTAAACGTAACTGTCACTGTTTATCAGCATACTATAGAACCCGATAAACCTAATGAAATATCGTACTTCCTATTTCCATAACCTAACGTTAGACTTCGCGTGTGCGCACTGACTGTCAAGCTTTACACTGTTAATGTACAGCATATTCCCTGTCTATACTTGGATTTATTTAGAGCTGCCCCTGACGTAAATCAGCTGTTACGGTTCATCCAATCGGAAGGTTGAACGTCACCATAGTGACGTCACTGTAGTGACGTGTGAGCTCGCTATTCAATGTCTTCGCAACATCTGATTTACGTCAGGGTCAGCTCTAAATAATCGAAGTTTACAGTAGTTTCACACAGTCCAAAACTACGTAATGTGGCGACATTTTTGCGGGCAGGGAATGACAGAGTTATATTCCACATGAAGAAAAATTTATAGTGAAGCATTTCGAAAGTTTAGTGGTGTTAAATAATGATACATAAAATGCCATGCAATATTGTTCATTGAAAGTTTTCAACAAGTCTAACTCCAAGACTTTTAATACGTATGTTTGACAATAGATTTCGAAAATATCAAAACATCATTTTCGCCAAAAAAGTCTGAGAGAATCTGGGTTGTTCTGAGTTTGCAGTTTTATCTAGCTCAGACATGTCAAGGCACGGGCAAGGTAACGAGCGTTCTAGAGTTCGCCAGCACTGCAAACGGAGCCAATGGCACGTGGTTTAAAAGTAAGTATTGCGCAATGTGTTCCGAGGTGGCGTTATGCCACTGAGTACCTGCCTATGATAGTCCAGTGGACAGTTATTGCCCTAAAAGCAATATTATTTCCCGTTTCCTCTACCGAAGCAAAGAAATGATCCTTTAAAAGGAAATACGTCATATTTGAAATTGTCAGTTGAAAGTAAAATGAAACATTTTGAATTGAAAAGATCTTGCTTCGTAATAGTGTTTACTAAGATCCCAATAATTGTACTAATTTCCTACGTTCAGATCAGGAGATTAACAAGGATTCTTTTCTGATAAAAGAACTGTGTGCCATAAGAAAGACTTCTAATTTATTTCTCATTGTTTCTAACTCCAAAAGATAACAAAATTATTCAATAAAATATCACAAAACGAAAACTAGTAAAGAAATTGCTATCCAAACTTTTTCGTTCCCCTATCAAAATGTTTTTTCTCACGCAAATGCTATCGAATGACAAACAAAAGTAAATATTGACAAAAATATTTTTATAACGTAAAATTAAAAAAAAAATAAACGTGAAATAAAGTAATAGGTACTGGAGATCGCTAAGACTGAAGGGCCGTAGCTGCCTCATGCGTGAAGAGTCATGGGTTCGAATCCCGCCAGGGGCTTGGATGATTGTATGCGTCCGTATGCAGTATGCAAGGTTTTATACCGTTACCTCCGAAATTCAAAAACAAATTACAGTGGTCGCTGAATGACTTCGAAAAAAAGTAGTAAAAAAATAAAAATAATTCAAATCTCAGTTATTTTATAAAATTCATCAAACATTTTCTTTGAAGCGACTGTTCTTCGTGATACTTCAAACACGCTTTGCACTTACATTCCCCTCTTCTGCTTGCGCTTGTACTCCATTTCTGTATTAGGAAGGGAAACGTGAGTGGAGTCAGGGAAGTTGACTTTGCACGCAAGAACGCGTGTCTTCCCAGGGGGCAGGAGAGATTCGCTATAAGAAGGGACCGCATCGACAAATACTGCTTGACCACTCCTGGCAACATAACTGCAGGCTCTGTCCAGCACTCATTATGTCAGTGCGTGCGTTTACAGTTAGCTCATGCGTTTGTAAATGGCTTTATTACTGTCTCTTGCAATATCATCGCCCTACATAACGTACTACAGTTTCCCGATCTGTCGAAATGGTGCCTTCTTAGAGCAACTCCTCTGTAGTGCGATTTTCTAACTTTGCCTCTCAAGCCCCTATGGCCACGATGAAATAT